>JAGIQG010000026.1:43313652-43340295 GCA_024679065.1 Sphyrna mokarran
CTGACCGAGTGAGACCGAGAGACTGACCGAGTGAGACCAAGAGACTGACCGAGTGAGACCAAGAGACTGACCGAGTGAGACCGAGAGACTGACCGAGTGAGACTAAGAGACTGACTGAGTGAGACCAAGAGACTGACCGAGTGAGACCGAGAGACTGACCGAGTGAGACCGAGAGACTGACTGAGTGAGACCGAGAGACTGACCGAGTGAGACCAAGAGACTGACCGAGTGAGACTAAGAGACTGACCGAGTGAGACCGAGAGACTGACCGAGTGAGACCGAGAGACTGACCGAGTGAGACTAAGAGACTGACCGAGTGAGACTAAGAGACTGACCGAGTGAGACCAAGAGACTGACCGAGTGAGACCGAGAGACTGACCGAGTGAGACTAAGAGACTGACCGAGTGAGACCAAGAGACTGACCGAGTGAGACCGAGAGACTGACCGAGTGAGACCGAGAGACTGACCGAGTGAGACTAAGAGACTGACCGAGTGAGACCAAGAGACTGACCGAGTGAGACCGAGAGACTGACCGAGTGAGACCGAGAGACTGACCGAGTGAGACCAAGAGACTGACCGAGTGAGACCGAGAGACTGACCGAGTGAGACCGAGAGCTACATGAGACCGAGAACTGACCGAGTGAGACTAAGAGACTGACTGAGTGAGACCAAGAGACTGACCGAGTGAGACCAAGAGACTGACCGAGTGAGACCGAGAGACTGACCGAGTGAGACCGAGAGACTGACCGAGTGAGACCGAGAGACTGACCGAGTGAGACCGAGAGACTGACTGAGTGAGACCGAGAGACTGACCGAGTGAGACCGAGAGCCTGACCGAGTGAGACCAAGAGACTGACCGAGTGAGACGAAGAGACTGACCGAGTGAGACCGAGAGACTGACCGAGTGAGACTGAGAGACTGACCGAGTGAGACCAAGAGACTGACTGAGTGAGACCGAGAGACTGACCGAGTGAGACCGAGAGACTGACTGAGTGAGACCAAGAGCCTGACCGAGTGAGACCAAGAGACTGACCGAGTGAGACTAAGAGACTGACCGAGTGAGACCAAGAGCCTGACCGAGTGAGACCGAGAGACTGACCGAGTGAGACTGAGAGACTGACCGAGTGAGACCGAGAGACTGACCGAGTGAGCCGAGAACTGACCGAGTGAGACTAGAGCGACGAGACTAGAGACTGAGGTGAGACCAAGAGACTGACCGAGTGAGACAGAGACTGACCGAGTGAGACTAAGAGACTGACCGAGTGAGACCGAAGAGACTGACCGAGTGAGACCGAGAGACTGCCGGTGAGACCGAGAGACTGACCGAGAGACCAGAACTGACCGAGTGAGACAAGAGACTGACTGAGTGAGACCAAGAGACTGACCGAGTGAGACTAAGAGACTGACCGAGTGAGACTAAAGACTGACCGAGTGAGACCAGAGACTGACCGAGTGAGACCGAGAGACTGACCGAGTGAGACTGAGAGACTGACTGAGTGAGACCAAGAGCTGACCGAGTAGACCAAGAGACTGACCGAGTAGACTAAGAGACTGACCGAGTGAGACCGAGAGACTGACCGAGTGAACCGGAGACTGACCGAGTGAGACCGAGAGCGACCGAGTGAGACCGAGAGACTGACTGAGTGAGACCAAGAGCCCCGAGTGAGACCAAGAGCCTGACCGAGTGAGACTAAGAGACTGACCGAGTAGACCAAGAGACTGACGAGTGAGACCGAGAGACTGACCGAGTGAGACCAGAGACTGACCGAGTGAGACCGAGGATGACCGAGTGAGACTAAGAGCCTGACCGAGTGAGACTAAGGACTGACCGAGTGAGACCAAGAGACTGACCGAGTGAGACCGAGAGACTGACCGAGTGAGACTAAGAGACTGACCGAGTGAGACCAAGAGACTGACTGAGTGAGACCGAGAGACTGACCGAGTGAGACCGAGAGCCTGACCGAGTGAGACCAAGAGCCTGACCGAGTGAGACCAAGAGACTGACCGAGTGAGACCGAGAGACTGACCGAGTGAGACCGAGAGACTGACCGAGTGAGACCAAGAGACTGACCGAGTGAGACTAAGAGACTGACCGAGTGAGACCGAGAGACTGACCGAGTGAGGCCAAGAGCCTGACCGAGTGAGACCGAGAGACTGACCGAGTGAGACCGAGAGCCTGACCGAGTGAGACCGAGAGACTGACCGAGTGAGACCAAGAGACTGACCGAGTGAGACCGAGAGCCTGACCGAGTGAGACCAAGAGACAGACCGAGTGAGACCGAGAGACTGCCCGAGTGAGACCGAGAGCCTGACCGAGTGAGACCAAGAGACTGACCAAGTGAGACCAAGAGACTGACCAAGTGAGACTGAGAGCCTGACCGAGTGAGACCAAGAGACTGACCAAGTGAGACCAAGAGACTGACCGAGTGAGACACAGGGACTGACTGAGTGAGACCGAGAGACTGACCGAGTGAGACAGAGAGACTGGCCGAGTGAGACCGAGAGACTGGCCGAGTGAGACCGAGAGACTGACCGAGTGAGACCGAGAGACTGACTGAGTGAGACCGAGAGACTGACCGAGTGAGACCAAGAGACTGACCGAGTGAGACACAGGGACTGACTGAGCAAGGCTGAGAGACTGACCAAGTGAGACCGAGAGCATAGTTGAGAGCATGGCCATGTGGGTAAGTGGTGTTGAGGAGATGGTAGAGGAGGTGTTGTTGCTG
This sequence comes from Sphyrna mokarran, assembly GCA_024679065.1. Lineage (NCBI taxonomy): Eukaryota > Metazoa > Chordata > Chondrichthyes > Carcharhiniformes > Carcharhinidae > Sphyrna > Sphyrna mokarran. Next base: position 43,316,379 of record JAGIQG010000026.1, read on the forward strand.
ATCTTTAATGGTTGTGGCCTGTCTCTTGGGAAATTTTAGATCCAGTCTCAGAGAAAGGAGCTGAGCCATCGGCCAGGAGTTTGGAGATGATTTTGGAGATGATTGCACCGCAGGTTTGAGGCATACGGAAAAGATTGAGTATGTGGATGTTAGGAAAGAGGATGTGTTAGACCTGTTAAATTCTATCAAGATAGACAAGTCGCCGGGACCGGATGGGATGTATCCCAGGTTATTGTGGGAGGTGAGGGAAGTGGTTGCAGAGCCCCTGGCGATGATATTTGCGTCATCCATGGAAACGGGAGTGGTTCCGGAGGATTGGAGGATTGCGGATGTGGTTCCTATCTTTAAGAAAGGGAACAGGGATAGTCCAGGAAATTACCGACCGGTGAGTTTGACTTCAGTGGTTGGTAAGCTGATGGAGAGGCTTCTGAGGGATAAGATATATGAACATTTGGAGGAGTTTGGACTGATTAGAAATAGTCAGCATGGTTTTGTCAAGGGCAGGTCATGCCTTACGAGCCTAGTTGAGTTCTTCGAAAATGTGACTGAACACATTGATGAAGGAAGGGCGGTGGACGTAGTGTACGTGGACTTTTGTAAGGCATTTGATAAGGTCCCACATGCAAGGCTTCTGGAGAAGGTGAGAGGGCATAGGATCCAAGGGGCTTTGGCCTCGTGGATCCAGAACTGGCTTGCCGGCAGAAGGTAGAGAGTGGTTGTAGATGGGTCTTGTTCTGCATGGAGGTCGGTAACCAGTGGAGTGCCCCAGAGTTCTGTTCTGGGGCCCCTGCTGTTTGTCATTTTCATAAATGACCTGGATGAGGAAGTGGAGGGATGGGTTAGTAAGTTCGCCGACGATACAAAGATTGGTGGTGTTGTGGATGGTCTGGAGGGATGCCAAAAGTTGCAGCGGGACATAGACAGGATGCAAGACTGGGAGGAGAAGTGGCAGATGGACTTCAACGCGGATAAAGTTAGAGTTACTCTATAGAGTGTAGAGTATAGGGCAAATGGAGGATTCTTAGTAGTCTTGATGAACAGAGGGATCTTGGTGTGTATTTGAATAGATCCCTGAAGTAGGCGTCAGGTCGAGAAGGTTGTTAGAAGGCATATGGAGTCTGTGGCTTTTATTGGTAGAGGGATTGAATTTCGGAGCCGCAACGTCATGTTGCAACTGTACAAAACTCTAGTGCAGCCGCACTTGGAGTATTGTGTGCAGTTCTGGTCCCCACATTATAAGAAAGATGTGGAGGCATTGGAGAGGGTACAGAGGAGGTTTACCAGGATGTTGCCTGGTATGGAGGGCAGGTCTTATGAAGAGAGGCTGAGGGATTTGAGGTTGTTTTCATTAGAAAGGAGGCAGCTAAGAGGGGACCTAATCGAAACATATAAGATGATTAGAGGTTTAGATAGTGATAGCCTTTTTCCTAGGATGGAGAAAGCTAGCACGAGGGGACACAGCTTTAAATTAAGGGGTGATAGTTATAGGACGGATATCAGAGGTAGGTTCTTTACCCAAAGGGTGGTTAGGGAGTGGAATGTCCTGCCTGCAGCAGTTGTAGATGCGCCAAGTTTGGTGGCGTTTAAGAGGTTAGTTGATAAGTATATGGAAGAGAGGGAATGGTTTAGTTTGGAGGGGCATTGCTTTTTATATTGGTCGGCGCAACATCGAAGGCCGAAGGGCCTGTTCTGTGCTGTAATGTTCCATGTTTTATGTTCTATGTAAATGTGTAGTGGTCCACTTTGGTAGGAATAACGGGATGAAGGAGTACAATATAAGGGGTAGGAGTCTTAGCTGTGTTGTAGAGCAGAAGGATCTCGAGGTCCGGGTCCTTAGGACTCTTAAATCGGCCTCGCAGGTGGAGGAAGTGGTCAAGAAGGCGTACGGTGTACTGGCCTTCATTAATCGAGGAATAGAGTTTAGGAGTCAGGAGGTAATGATGCAGCTCTATAAGACTCTTGTCAGACCCCAGTTAGAGTATTGTGCGCAGTTCTGGTCACCTCATTATAGGAAGGATGTAGAGGCTATTGAGAGAGTTCAGAGGAGATTTACAAGGATGCTGCCTGGATTGGGAGGCAGGCCTTATGAAGATAGGTTGAGGGAGCTGGGACTCTTCTCACTGGAGTGACGTAGGTTGAGAGGCGACCTGATAGAGGTTTATAAAATGTTGAGAGGAATAGATAGGGTGGACTCTCAGAGACTATTTCCCCGAGCTGAAATGGTCACTACGAGAGGACACAGATTTAAGGTGCAGGGAAGCAAATACAAAGGAGATAAAGAAGAACAAACAAAGAGCAACACAGCACGGGAAACATTCCCTTCGGCCCAATGAGCCCACGCCGCCGTCCTAACGTCCTAATGACATATCCTTGACTTTAGGCTATGCCTATTGTTGAAGATTCCCATATAGGGACCAATATAGGGACAATTTGTTACCCAATCAGCCTAAGAGCACATTTTTGGGATGTGGGAGGAAACCGGAGCACCCGGAGGAAACCCACGCAACCACGGGGAGAACGCGCAAACTCCCGCAGACACAGGCCCAAATCCATGTGTCTGCACAGCAACAGCGATAGTCTCTGAGCTGTCATGTTGCCCATCAGATGGTCCAGTTTAAGCATACACTGACGACGTGAAGCACTAGGCAACTCCTGAAGCAACCTCCAAGAGCAGCTCTCGCACGACATGCCGCATGCATGCCCCTTGTTGGTCAACAAGGTGGACCGAATTGCCTGCAGAAACAAATGAGACTTAATTAAACGTGCTAAAAAAAAACTAAGACATTCCCGAGACGAAACTAAAAGATAGTCTACTACTATTTGGTCTTCCCGATATTCAAACAGTCCTGCTATATCCCTCTATCTGCAGACCGCTCATGTGTCTGTCCAAGAGACCCTTAAACAACCCTAGTGTGCCTGCTCCCACCACCTTACTCGGTAGTGCATTCCACACTCCCACTACCCTTTGTGTGAAAAACTGGCCTCTAATATTTGTCTTATACATAGCCCCCCTCACCCTGAGCCCGTGACCCCTCGTTCTATCCATTTCTAATGGTGGAAAAAGCTTACCACCATTTACTCTATCTATACCCCTCATAATCTTATATACCTCTAAAAGATCCCCTCTCAGCCGACGTCTTTCAAGGGAAAACAACCCCAGTGTTTTCAATCTTTCCTCGTAAGACAGCCCTTCCATACCAGGCAGCATCCTGGTAAATCTCCTCTGCACTCTCTCCAGGGCCTCTACATCCTTCCTGTAGTACGGCGACCAGAACTGGACGCAGTACTCCAGATGAGGCCTAACCAACGTTCTATACACCTGCAACATCAGACTCCTACTCTTGTATTCTATACCCCATGTCAGGGGTAGGTTTTTCACTCAGAGGGTGGTGAGTGAATGGAACCGACTGCCGTCGGAGGTTGTTGAGGCAAACTCACTGGGGTCTTTTAAGAGACTTCTGGATGAGTATATGGAAAAGAATAGGATAGGGGGTTATAGATAGGTCTGTGGATTGGTAGATGTGATCGGCACAACTCGTGGGCTGAAGGGCCTGTTTGTGCTGTATCGTTCTATGTTCTATGTTCTATGAGTGAGGCCAGAGACTGACTGGGGACCAGAGACTGACCAATGAGACCGAGACTGCGGTGAGACCAAGAGCTGACCGAGGAGACCAAGAGACTGACCGAGTGAGATGAGAGACTGACTGAGTAGACTGAGAGACTGACTGAGTGAGACCAGAGACTGACCGAGTGAGACTGAGAGACTGAGAGTGAGCGAGAGCTGCCGAGTGAGACCAAGAGACTGACCGAGTGAGACCAAGAGACTGACCGAGTGAGACCGAGAGACTGACCGAGTGAGACCGAGAGACTGACCGAGTGAGACCGAGAGACTGACCGAGTGAGACTGAGAGACTGACTGAGTGAGACTGAGAGACTGACTGAGTGAGACCAAGAGACTGACCGAGTGAGACTGAGAGACTGACTGAGTGAGGCCGAGAGACTGACCGAGTGAGACCAAGAGATTGACCGAGTGAGACTGAGAGGCTGACTGAGTGAGACTGAGAGACTGACCAAGTGAGACCGAAAGACTGACTGATGGGATAACGACTTGCTGACTGAGAGAGTCTGACTGATGGACAAAGTGTGGACTGACAGATTGACCGATTCAGGCCAACTGACCGAGCGAGACTAACTGACTGACCGAGCGAGGCTGAATGACTTACTGAATACAGCCGTCTGACTGACCGAGTGAACGAGGCCGAGTGAGGCTGAGTGACCGAGGGATCAAGGATGACTTCCTAACTGAGTGGGTGAGGCCGACTGACTGACTAGGTGGGACTGAATGAACAAGGATGACTGACCGTGTGACGCTGATGCCTGATTGAGGATGGCTGACTGACCTGAGACAAATCGAACATCGCCAGACAGAGAGGCAATCACCAAATGGTGTTATCGCACGCCTATTAATCCAGAAAGAGTGATAATGTTCAGGGGACCTGGGTTCGAATCCCGCCCAAGGCTCTGATGGAGTTTTAATTCAATAAAAAATGTCTGTAATTCAGAATCTACTGGTGACATGAAACCATTGTCAAATGTTGAAAAAAAACCCATCTGGTTCACTAATGTCCTTTAGGGAAGGGAAATCTGCCATCCTTACCTGGTCTGGCCTACACATGACACCAGAGCCACAGCAATGTGGGTGACAATGTGCTGGGCAAATTCTAAATTTCAACGCTCAAAGCCTTTTGGGTAACATCATCACCCAGTTCAGCAACCTCAACCGTGTCAACATCACAGCCCTAACTGGGACACTGACCTCTCCCTGATGTGTAACAAGGTCTGTCATTAACAAAGAAAGCTCCAAGATGAAAGGTCAGCATCGGGTCAACGTTCCTTTGTCATGTAAAATGTTGGATTGAACAGGATTAACTGAAGCTATTTGTTCAGTTACTATGATTAATGCCTGTTTCCATGCATCTGCTCCATCTCCCTTAAGGATTTCCCTCAACAATTAATAAAGGATTCTGTTATCCAATATCGTCAACAGGAGCGTTAATTCCATCATTAACAGAGATCAGCGAGTGCAGAGAGAGGGAGAGGGAGAGATTAAATCTGAGATCATGGACTGCAACATTACAGCAATGAATCAGAATCTGGGAACAGTAGACAGTTCTGTTCCAATAATGGACAGGAGTTTTGCCGAAGCCCTTTTTTGGCTTTCTCACGGTTATCTCAGATTAGTATTTCGGATCGAAGATATTCTCTGGATTATTCAAGGGGTTTATTACCCCATCTTGGCGATTGTTGGTGTTCCTGGTAAGTTTCCTGTTGCGTTATTAATTTGATCCACCCTGTTTAACTTTATCACTGTTGCTTCATGCTTGGCTTTTGTTGTTTTGTTGTTCTTTGTTTTGAATATCTGTATTTAGTTATTAACCTGACACAACACTGATAAATGTTTTAGTGCTTCTGATATTCCATTTTCTCTTCTTTCCTCTTGTTGGGGTACCTAGTAAGCCCCTATATCAGGAATTGTATTTATAATCCACCACCTTCTGTTCTACTACTATTCTTGTTATTGAATTATTGAGAGCACGGATTATATTGTTTTCTGTTGTACGACATTCTCTGTCCCCAAATCAATGATCCAGGATTTTGCCAGCGGTGGAGCATTTGGATGATAGCAAGAGACTGAATAAGCTTGGATTGTTTTCCTGAGACCAGGGAAGGCTGAGGGGGATCATTGTTGAGGTGTATCAGATTATGAGTGGGTAGAATCAGATAATCAAGGAAATTGCAATATAGAAGTCCCATTGAGCCTGCACCAACAGCAATCCAGGAACGTCCTATTCCTGTAACTCCATATATTACCCTCATATTCCCCCAGCACTAAAGGACAGTTTGATATGGCCACTCAATCTCATCCAAACATCCTTGGACTGTGGGATGAAACTTTGGATTCCCTCATTTTGCAAGGTCAAATGCAGATAGGAAATATACAGTAAATGGCAGAACCTTTCGCTGTATTGATAGGCAGAGGGATCTGGCTGTCCTGGTGCACAGTCACTGACAGTGGCAATGCAGGTGGAGAAAGTAGTCGAGAAGGCAGACGGCATGCTTGCCTTCATTGACCGAGGTATTGGGTTTAAAAATAGTTGACACTTTATGGAACCTTAGTGAGGCCGCACTTAATGTTCAATTCTGGTCGCCACACTACCAGAAGGACATGAAAGCTTTGAAGAGGGTACAGGAAAGATTTACCAGGATGTTACCCTGGTATGGAGGGCATTATCTATGAGGAGAGGTCGGAGAAACTTGGTTTGTTCTCACTGGGATGAAAGAGGTTGAGGGGGTGACCTGATAGAAGTTTATGAGAGGTATGGACAGAGTGGATAGTCAGAAGCTTTTTCCCAGGGTGGAAGAGTCAATTACGACAGGGCATAAGTTTAAGGTTCAAGGGGCAAGTTTTAAAATTGACATGCGAGGCAGATTTTTTTACCCAGAGAGTAGTGGGTGCCTGGAACTCGCTACCAAGGGAGATAGTGGAAGCAGATATGGTAGTGAATTTTAAGGAGCATCTTGACAATTACATGAATGAGATGGGAATAGAGGGATCTGGTCTCTGGAAGGGTAGGGGTTTTAGTTCAGTCGGGCAGCATGGTCGGTGCAGGCTTGGAGGGCCAAAGGCCCTGTTACTGTGGTGTAATTTTCTTTATTCTTTTGTTCTTTGAAACCGGAGCACCAGGAGGAAACCCAGAGGGAGAATGTGGAAACTCCACACCTAAGGCTGGAATTTAACACAGGTCCCTTTTGTGGTGAGGTAGCAGTGCCAACTGCTCTGCCACCATAATGCCATTCACTCTTGTCAGTCAGCCTCACTCTGTCAGATGATGAGAGGTATGGTGAACAGGAAGCAGATGTTTCATAGAAGACAGAGGGTAGTGATGGAGGGAAAATTTTCAGACTGGAGGCCAGTTACCAGCGGTGTACCACAGGGATCGGTGCTGCATCCTCTGGTTTTTGTGATTTTTCTCAATGACTTGGAAGAACATAGAACATAGAACATAGAACATTACAGCACAGAACAGGCCCTTCAGCCCTCGATGTTGCGCCGACCAATGGAGAAAAAGCAATGACTCTCTAACCCAAACCATTCCATTTCCATCCATAAACCTATCCACTGACCACTTAAACGCCCCCAAACTTGGCGCATCTACAACTGCTGCAGGCAGGGCATTCCATACCCTTACCACCCTCTGGAAGAGGGACTGAAGGGTGGGTTAGTAAATTTGCTGATGACACCAAGATTGGTGGAGTAGTGGATGAGGTGGAGGGCTCTTGCAGGCTGCAAAGAGACATTGATAGGATGCAGAGCTGGGCCGAAAAGTGGTAGATGGAATTTAACCCTGATAAGTGATTCATTTTGGTAGGACAAACTTGAACGTGGATTACAGGGTCAACAGCAGGGTTCTGAGGAACGTGGAGGAACAGAGAAATCTTGGGGTTAATATCCACAGATCTCTGAAGATTGCCACTCAAGTGGATAGAGCCATGAAGAAGGCTTATAATGTGTTAGCGTTTATTAACAGGGGGTTTGAGTTTAAGAGCCATGAGATTTTGCTGCAACTATTCCAGATATTGGTGAGACCACATTTAGAATTTTGTGTTCAGTTCTGGTCACCTCACTATAAGAAGGATGTGGAAGCATTGGAGAGAGTGCAGAGGAGATTTACAAGAATGCGGCCTGGTTTGGAGGATAGGTCTTATGAGGAACGTTTGAGGGAACTGGGGCTTTTCTCTTTAGAGCGGAGGAGGATGAGAGGCGAGATAATAAAGGTTTATAAGATGAAGAGAGGGATAGATAGAGTGAACATTCAGAGACTATTTCCTAGGGTGGATGTAGCTGTTAGTAGGGGACACAACTATAATGTGAGAGATATAGGAGGGATGTCCGAGGTAGATACTTCACTCAGAGAGTGGTTGGGGTGTGGAATACCCTGCCTGCTGTGATAGTGGAGTCGGACACTTTAAGAACCTTCAAGCGGTTATAGAACATAGAACATAGAACATTACAGTGCAGAACAGGCCCTGACCTGTTGCGCTGACCAATTAACAAACAGCAATGACCCTCTAACCTAAACCATTCCCTTTTCATCCATAAACTTATCTACTAACCTCTTAAACACCATCAAACTTGGCGCATCTACAACTGCAACAGGCAGGACATTCCATACCCTTAACACCCTCTGGGTTAAGAACCTGCCTCTGACATCCATCCTAAAACCACCACCCCTTAATTTAAAGCTATGTCCCCTTGTGCTAGCTTTCTCCATCCTAGGAAAAAGGCTATCACTGTCTACCCTATCTAAACCTCTAATCATCTTATATGTTTCGATCAGGTCCCCTCTTAGCCTCCTCCTTTCTAACGAAAACAACCTCAAATCCCTCAGCCTCTCCTCAGAAGACCTGCCCTCCATACCAGGCAACATCCTGGTAAACCTCCTCTGTACCCTCTCCAATGCTTCCACATCTTTCTTATAATGTGGGGACCAGAACTGCACACAATACTCCAAGTGCGACCGCACTAGAGTTTTGTACAGTTGCAACATGACGTTGCGGCTCCGAAATTCACTCCCCCTACCAATAAAAGCTAAGACTCCATATGCCTTCTTAACAACCTTATCGACTTGACTGCCTACTTTCAGGGATCTATGCACAAATACACCAAGATCCCCCTGTTCATCAACACTATTAAGAATCCTACCATTAGCCCTATACTCTACACATTTATTATTCCTGCCAAAGTGCATTACCTCACACTTTTCCACATTAAACTCCATTTGCCACCTCTCAGCCCAGCTCTGCAACTTGTCCAAGTCTCTCTGCAAACTATAATACCCCTCTTCAATATCTACCACACCTCCGACTTTGGTGTCACCCGCAAATTTACTAATCCATCTTTCAATACCCTCATCCAGATCATTTATAAAAATTACAAACAGCAGGGGCCCCAAAACAGATCTCTGAGGTACACCACTTGTAACCGAACTCCATGATGAAAAATTTCCCTCAACCACCACCCTCTGTCTTCTATCAGCTAGCCAATTCCTAATCCAATTAGCTAAATCACCCTCAATCCCACACATCTGCATTTTCTGCAGAAGCCTTCCATGGGCCACCTTATCGAACGCCTTACTAAAGTCCATATATACCACATCAACCGCCTTACCCCCATCAACCTCTTTGGTCACTTTTTCAAAAAACTCAATAAGGTTAGTAAGGCACGACATACCCTTCACAAAACCATGCTGACTATCCCCAATCAATTCATTTCTCTCTAAATAACTATAAATCCTATCCCTAATAATTCTCTCCAATACTTTGCTCACAACAGAAGTAAGACTCACCGGCCTATAATTCCACGGAAAGTCTCTCTTCCCCTTCTTGAACAATGGGACCACATTCGCTATCCTCCAGTCTTCCGGCACTATACCCGTAACCAACGACGACCTGAAGATCAGAGCCAGAGGCTCTGCAATCGCCTCTCTCTCCTCCCAGAGAATCCTAGGGTAAATCCCATCCGGCCCAGGGGACTTATCTAACTTCAAACCCTCAAGAATATCTAGCACATCCTCCTTATCTACTTCAATGCTTTCCAGTTTACAACCCTGTATCCCAGTGTTCTCCACAACTACATTTACATCTCCCTGCGTGAATACCAAAGAGAAATATTTGTTCAGTGCCTCACCAATCTCTTCAGGCTCCACGCACAACTTCCCACTGATGTCTCTGACTGGCCCTCATTTTGCCCTAACCAATCTTCTATTCTTAACATATCTAAAGAAAGCTTTAGGATTCTCCTTATTGGAAAGGCACATGGAGCACTCCAGAATGATAGGGAGTGGGATAGCTTGATCTTGGGTTCGGACCTAACTCAGCACAACAGTGAGGGCCGAAGGGCCTGTACTGTGCTGTAATGTTCTATGTTTCCATGTTGTATGTTTCCATTCCCATATGTGTGAGACAGCAGGGGAAGTGGGGATTTGAGAATTGTTATTTTCAATCAGAGAGTGCTGGGAATCTGAAATGCATTGCCTGGGGGTCAGAAAATTTAAACATTCAAAGGTTATTTTGGGACAGTTGAAATATCATTATTTTTTCATTTTTACTTTTGAGAATATTGAACAAATGCAGAAAAATGGGATTAGCACAAAATTAGTGGGAGACATTTTCAGTTCAAACTCGATGGGTCAATGGACTGTTCTAATAGAGATCTAATAGAGATGTACAAGATTATGAGGGGTATAGATAGAGTAAACAGGGTTAAGCTTTTTCCTAGAATGGACTCAAATAGTACGAGGGGTCACGGGCTTAGGGTGAGGGGGGGTAAGGTATAATTTGGATGCTAGAGGGAGTTTTTTCACACAGAGGGTGGTGGGAGTATGGAATGCGCTGCCAAGTAAAGTGGTGGAGGCAGGTACTCGAGTTATTTAAGAAACACTTAGATGGGCACATGTACAGAATGGGAATGGAGGGGTATAGAAAACTGATTTAAAATAGGGATCATGAGCCTTGGGAGTCCCTGGGAAGTGTGTAAATTGTCGATGATATTGATGTATTTGTTTTATCCTACAGGTACTTCGGTCTGCCTTGTCTAACAAGGGGCATACACGCGATGGGTCGTGAGAGGGCTGCTCTTGGATTTTTTTTTGAGAGTATCCTAATGCTTCACGTCGTTAGTGTACGCTTGACCTGGACCATTTGATAGGCAACACGACAGCTCAGTGACTATCGCTGTGCTGTGCAGATACATGAATTTGGGCCTGTGTCTGTGGGAGTTTGCGCATTCTCCCCGTGCTTGCGTGGGTTTTCTCCGGGAGCTCTGGTTTCCTCCCACATCCCAAAGATGTGCTCTTAGGCTAATTGGCAAAACAAATTCTCCTTAAATTGTCTCAAATTTGGTTTTTAATCCATAGATCTATAAACATAGACAGGGATCATGGGTAGAGGTGGGAACATCGGGGTGGCGGCGCGGGCTCGTTGGGCTGAAGGGCCTGTTTCCCGTGCTGTTTTGTTCTTTGTTCTTTGTTCTTTGTTCAACTCTACCTGTCTATTTCTGTACCAAAGACTACTCCGAACTGATAACTTTTGATTTGATTTGACTTGATTTATTATTGTTACATGGTGAAAAGTACTACTTTGTGAGCATTACAGAGACAAAGCATAAAGGAGGAAAGGAGATAGTGCAGAAGATAGTGCTATAGTCGCAGCTAGGATGCAGAGAAAGATGATCTTATTGTGAGGAGGTACATTCAAATTTCTGCTCACAGCAGGGAAGAAGCTGTCCTCGATTTGTTTGCTACGTCCTCAGGCATTTGTATCTTTCTTTCCGACAAGAGAAAGTTCAGTGGAGAATGTCTGGGTCATGTGCTGGCTGCTTTGCTGAGGCAGTGGGAAGTGTAGGAATTGTGAAAGGGGATGGGAACATAGAAAAAACTATAGCACAAACAGGCCCTTCGGTCCACAAGTTGCGCCGAACATCTCTACCTAATAGGCTTAATTATAACCCTAAGTCTAAGTCTCGTGTACTCATCCAGAAGTCTCTTGAAAGACCCTATCAAATCCGCCACCACCACTGCCGCCAGCAGCCAATTCCACACGCCAACCACTCTCTGAGTGAAAAACATATCCCTGACATCTTCACTGTACCTACTCCCCAACACCTTAAACTTGTGTTCTCCTGTGGCAGCCATTTAGCCCCGGGGAAAGCCTCTGAGAGTCCACCCTTTCAATGGCATCCACATCTTTCCTGTAATGAGGCGACCAGAATCGAGCACAGTACTCCAAGTGGGGTCTGAACAGCATCTTATACAGCTGCAGCATTATCTCCCAACTCCTAAACTCAATCCCTCAATTGATGAAAGCTAGTACACCATACATAGAACCATAGGCAGGCTCAGTGATGGAATGGGTGTTGTTCACAACCCTTTGTAGTTTACTGCGGTCTTGGACAGAGCAGGAGACATACTGAGTGTGATGCAGCGAGAAAGAACATTTTTTCTAGTGCATCAGTTGGTGGGAGACGCAGTGGGCATACCAAATTTCCTTAGCTCCCAGAGAAAGTCTAGGCATTGCTGTGTTTACTTAACAACAGCGTCATTGTAGAGGGACCAGGACATGTTTTTGATGACTTGGACATATTAAGCACCCAACCATTTGCCCTTTTTGATGTAGACAGGAGCATTTCTTCCACTTAGCTTCCTGAAATGGACGACTTTCTCGTTCGTTTCTTTGACATAAAGAGAGAGAGAGAGAGACATTATTCTCATCGCACCAACCCACCAAGAAGTGACAACCTCAGCTAAGTGGTTGACCCAGAGCTGTGCTAACTTTCACCATAGAACGCATTCTGTCTGCTTTGCCCAGGATCACAAAAAACTACAAAGTGTTGTGAATGTAGCCCAAGCTGTCACACAATTCAGCTTCCCACCTACTGACTCTTTTAACATTCCCCGCTGCCACGATAAAGCAGCCAGCATAATTAAGGACCTCATGTAACCCAGATATTCTCTCTTCCGTCTTCATCAGGAAAAAGATACAAAGTCTGACATCACATACCAACCAACCAAGTCTGAGAGTAGCAGCTTCTTCCCTATCAGACTTTTGAATGGACTTACCTTGCATTTCAGTTGATCTTTCTCTACACTCAAGCTATTATTGTAACATTACATTCTGCACTCTCTCATTTCCTTCCCAATGACCAGTATATTTTGTCTGTATAGCGTGCAAGAAACAATATTTTTCACTGTAGTTAATATATGTGAAGATAATAAATCAAATCAAATAAGATGAAATCTGAACTTAGCATAGTCGCACTCATTTTTCACTAATGGCATGACCTAGAATGATTTTGTAATTAACTTTTTACAGGTGAGTAGATAGCTGAACAGAGTACAACTTATTCTTTGCACACCATAAATAATGTGGCATTGTAGTTAAGTGCCCATCAATACATGCCTAATTTTACTAATCTTACAAAACAGAACAAATAACAATGAAAATTACAGCACAGGAACAGGCCCTCTTGCCCTCCAAACCTACACCAACCATGCTGTCTGACTAAACTAAAACCCCTATCCTTCTGGGGACCATATCCCTCTATTCTCATCCTATTCATGTATTTTTGAAGATGGCCCTTAAAAGTCACTATTGCATCTGCTCCCATTACCTCCCCCGGCAGCAAGTTCCAGGCGCCCACCACCCTCTGTGTAAATAAACTTTTCTGTATTTCTTGGTTAAACCTTTCCTGTTAAACCTTAAACCTCTCACCTTGGTAATTGACTCTTCCACACTGGAGAAATATTCCTGACTATTCACTCTGTCCATGTCCCTCATAATCTTGTAGACTTCTATCAAGTCGCCCTCAACCTCCATCATTTCATTGAAAACGAACCAAGTTTCTTCAACTCTCCTGATAGCTAAAACCCTCTATACCAAGTACCATCCTGGTAAATCTTTTGTGCACCTTCTTCAAAGGTTCCACATCCTTCTGGTATCGTGTCGAACAGAATTGAACACTATATTCCAAGTGCGGTCTAACAAAGGTTAATGAAGCTGCAACACAACCCACCAATTTTTAAACTCAGTGCCCCAGTTGATGAATACAAGAATGCCTTGTGCCTTCTTGACTAACTTCTCCACCTATGTTGCCGCTTTCAGCAACCTGTGTACCTGTACACCCAAAATCCTCTGCCTGTCAATACTCTTCAGAGTTCTGCTATTTGCTGTATATTTCTCATCTGTACTTGACCTTCTAAAATGCATTACTTCACATTTGTCTAAACTGAATTCTATCAGCCATCTCTCCACCTAAGTCTCCCACCCATTTGTAACTTGCTATATCCTCTGTCAATCCACATTGCTATTTCCATTCCAAAAACTTTGTCTCATTAGCAAAATTACTAATCAATCCAGTTACATTTTCCTGCAAATCATTTATTTATATACTTATATATATTATAAACAACAAAGCTGAGAAATATACAGCACAGATCCCTGAGGAACACCATTACTCAGAGATTTTCATTTAGAAACACATGCTTCTTTTGCTACCCTCTGTCTCCTATAACTGAGCTGGTTCTTGCCAGCTCATGTCTGATCATGTCAGCATTCACTTTCTGCATCAGTCTGCCATGAGGGACCTCGTCAAAGGCCTTACTGAAGTCCATGAGACAACCTATTAAACATCTTTGTCACTTCCTCGAAAAAACTTGATCAAGTTAGTGAAACACGATCTCTCCTTCACAAAACCATACTGCTGGTCGCTAATATGTTCACTTATTTCCAAGAGTGAGGAAATGATGTCTTGAAGAATCCTACCCAATAATTTGTGAATGATTGTGAGTGCATGTCCTTATGTTTCTCTTTGTGAATTACAGTGCATGTTTATGTGTACCTGTGAATGCGTGACAGAGAATACCATTGTGAGTGTGTGACTGTATGTGTGTGTGTGTGTGTGTGTGTGTGAGCATGTATGTGTGTGTGAGAGTGAGAGCTTGTGTTTGGGTATATGTGAATATGTTTGACAAAGTCCCTCATGGGAGGTTAGTCGAGAAGATCAAGGCAAATGGGATACAAGGACAGGTAGCTAGATGGATAAGTAACTGGCTTAGTAATAGGAGACAGAGAGTAATAGTGGAAGGGTGTTTTTCTAGCTGGAGGTCGGTCACTAGTGGTGTGCCACAGGGCTCGGTACTGGGACCTCTTCTATTTGTAATATATATAAATGACTTGGAAGAGGGAGTAAGTGGAGTGATCAGCAAGTTTGCAGACGATACAAAGATGGCTGGACTTGCGGATAGTGAGGAGCATTGTCAGGCAATGCAGCAGGACATAGATAGGCTGGTAGCCTGGGCAGATAGATGGCAGATGGATTTAATCCTGATAAATGCAAGGTGATGCATTTCGGGAGAAAGAATGTAGGGGGGAGGTATATGATAAAGGGCAGACCTATTAAGAATATAGAAACACAGAGGGACCTGGGGTGCAGGTGAACAAGTCTCTGAAGGTGGCAGAGCAAGTGGAGAAATTTGTGAAGAAAGCATATAGAATGCTAGCCTTTATAGGAAGGGGTATAGAGTACAAGGGCTGGCCTTTAATGTTGCAGTTGTATAAAACGCTAGTTAGACCTCATTTGGAATACTGTGTCCAGTTCTGGTCGCCTTACTATTGGAAGGATGTGGAGACTCTGGAGAGAGTGCAGAGGAGGTTTACCAGGATGCTGCCTGGTATGGAAGGTCTGAGTTACGAGGAGAGATTAGGCAAATTGGGACTGTTTTCCTTAGAAAGACGTAGACTTAGAGGAGATCTGATAGAGGTGTACAAGATTTTGAAGGGGATAGATAGAGTAAACAGGGCTAAGCTTTTTCCTAGGATGGACTCAAATAGCACAAGGGTCACTGGCTTAGGGTGAGGGGGGTAAGGTATAATTTTGATGCTAGAGGGAGTTTTTTCACACAGAGGGTGGTGGGGGTATGGAATGTGCTGCCAAGTAAAGTGGTGGAGGCAGGTACTCTGGAGTTATTTAAGAAATACTTAGATGGGCACATGAACAGAATTGGAATGGAGGGGTATAGAAAACTGATTTAAAATAGGGATCATGAGCCTTGGGAGTCCCTGGGAAGTGTGTAAATAGATGATGATATTGATGTACTTGTTTTTATCATACAGGTGCTTTGGTCCACCTTGTTGTCTAACGAGGGGCATACACGCGATGGGTCGTGAGAGGGCTGCTCTTGGACTTTTTTCGAGAGTATCCCAGTGCTTCACATCGTTAGTGTACGCTTGACCTGGACCATTTGATGGGCAACACGACAGCTCAGTGACTATCGCTGTGCTGTGCAGATACATGGATTTGGGCCTGTGTCTGTGGGAGTTTGCGCATTCTCCCCGTGCTTGCGTGGGTTTTCTTCGGAGCTCCAGTTTCCTCCCACATCCCAAAGATATGCTCTTAGGCTAATTGGCAAAACAAATTCTCCCTAAATTGTCTCAAATTTGGTTTTTAATCCATAGATCTATAAACATGGACGGGGATCGCGTGTAGAAGCAGGAACATTGAGGTGGCGGCGCGGGCTCGTTGGGCCGAAGGGCCTGTTTCCCGTGCTGTTTTGTTCTTTGTTCTTTGTTCTTTGTATGTGAATGTGAGAGCATGTGTGTGAGTGAATGTGTGTAAGAGTGAGGGCATGTGAGTATATGTATGTGATGTGGTAGCGCGTGTGAGAGTGAGTGTGTGTGTCTATGTGTCTGTCTCTTTGTGATTTTGTAAGTGTGAATATGTAAGTGTGTGTATGTGTGTGTGTGAGAGTGTGTTTGAGAATGTATGCATCTGTCAACAACACTTCAGTCAAAGAGGTAATTTATTTCCCAATCTGTGTGTGTGTGTGTGTGTGTGTGTGTGTGTGTGTGTGTGTGTGTGTGTGTGTGGTTGTGTGTGTGTGGTGTGCCTGTGTGTGTGTCTGTGTGTGAGTGTGTGAGTATGTGTGTGTGTGTGTGTGTGCCTGTGTGTGTGTTTGTGTCTGTGAAATGTGACTGTGTGTGTTACTCTGTGTGATTGTGTGTGAATCTGAGTATGTGTTTTTCTTTTAGACTGAGTGTATCTGTGTCAACTTTTGTGTGTATGTGTTTCTAATTGTGAATTTGAATGTGTGTGTGTGTGTGTGTGTGTGTGTTTAGCAACACCACCTCACTAAAAGTGACAATGTCTTCCCAGGTTGATGTATAATTTTAATTTTAATTTCCATTCCTTACAGTGAACATAATCACAATTGTGACGCTGAAGAGCAGAAACTGTGGTCTGTCCGAATGTGTCACTCGGTACCTGGTGGCCATGTCAGCAGCGGATCTATTGGTCATTATCCTCGACCTGATAGGGAGACACATTCCCATTGTCTTTAGGGATCAGTTTTATTTCCTGTGGTTCATCCCCGTGTGTAATATCCACGCCGTCCTGCTTTATGCAGCCACTGACTGTTCTGTCTGGTTCACAGTCACTTTCACCTTTGATCGATTTGTGGCCATTTGCTGCTCCAAGCTGAAAAATAAATATTGCAGTGAGAAATCGGCGGCTGTGGTTCTGGGAACAGTGACGGTGCTGAGCTGTTTAAAGAACATCTACTGGTATTTTATGTTAATGGGTGAATATGTTCTGGTGAATGACCCCTGGTTCTGTAAGTACAATTGGAGAATTTTACATTCTCCAGTCTGGTCAGCAATCCAGTTTCTCCACAACATTCTAAACCCATGTATCCCGTTTGTCCTGATTCTACTGCTCAATGTTCTCACCGTCAGACACATTTTAGTGAGCAGCAGAGCTCGCAGGAGACTCCGGGAATACAGGAGTGGAGAGAGTACAAGAGACCCAGAGATGGAGAGTCGAAGGAAATCCATCATTTTATTGTTTGTAATCTCAGCCAATTTCATCCTCTTATGGTCAATATTAATGTTTTATTCAATATGGAGCAGGATGTATTATTTGGGATATGAGACTATAAGATTAGATGCATTTGTTATGGAACTGGGCTTCATGCTGCAGCTCTTGAGTTGTTGTACAAACACTGGGATTTATGCTGTGGCACAGACTCAGTTCAGACAACAGTTAAAAAATATGCTGAAATTTCCCTTCACAGCAATTGTTCAATACATTAAACCCTGAGGGGAAAGCTGACTGAATTGGCATCCTTCTGTCTCTCTCTCTTCTATTGGACAATCAAACTGTAATTCATAAACACTGATGGGACACATTAGGCACAGAAAAGCTGAACTATTCCCTTACTGGTCACTCCAACAGTCTATGATTGCGGCACTTGTGATTGCGTGTCTGTATGTGTGTTACAGTATCAGTGCGTGTGTGTGAGTGTGTGCTTGAATATGTGTGTATGTGCGTGTGTGTGTGTGTGTATGTGTGTGTGTAATTTTGCCTGCGTGCGTGTGAAAGAGAATGAGAGTGTGTTAGATCATAGAACATTACAGCGCAGTACAGGCCCTTCGGCCCTCGATGTTGTGTCGACCAGTGGAAGCAATCTAATGACCCTCTAACCTAAACTATTCCAATGTTATCCATATGCCTATCCACTGACCATTTGAATGCCCTTAAAGTTGGTGAATTCGCAACTGCTGCAGGCAGGGCATTCCATGGCCTTACTACCCTCTGAGTAAAGAACCAATCTCTAACATCTGTCCTATAATTATCATCCCTTAATTTAAAGCTATGTCTCCTCGTGTTAGCCATCACCATCCAAGGAAAAAGGCTCTCACTGTCCATCCTAATGTAACCCTCTGATGGCTCAATTAGGTCACTTCTTAACTTTTTCCTAATGAAAATAAACTCAAGTCCCTCAGTCTTTCCTCATAAGACCTATCTATCATACCAGGCAACATCCTGGTAAACCTCCTCTGCACCCTTTCCAATGCCTTCACATCTTTCTTATAATGTGGTGACCAGAACTGTACACAATAGTCCAAGGGCAGCTGCACCAGAGTTTTGTACAGTTGCAACATGACATCTCAGCTCCGAAATTTAATCCCTCTACCAAGAAGACCGTATGACCGTTCTTATGAACCTGGGTGCCAACTTTCAGGGATCTATGCACATATACACCAAGATCTCTCTGCTCGTTGACACTACCAAGAGTCCTTCCATTAGCCCTATATTCTGTAATCCTGTTACTCTTTCCAAAGCGAATCACCTCACACTTTTCGGCATTAAACTCCATTTGCCACCTCTGGGCCCAGCTCTGCAACTTATCTATGCCCATCTGCAAACTGTAACATGTCTCACTGTCACTGTCTACAACTCCTCTGACTTTGGTGTCATCAGCAAATTTACTAACCCATCCCTCTACACCTTCATCCAGGTCATTTATAAAAACAACAAACAACAGAATGTTCGTGGCAGAAATTGACTGACTGACCGAGTGAGACTGACTGACCGAGTGAGGCCCAAAACTGATCGAGTGAGGCTGAGAGACTCAAACCAATCGAAATGACCCCACACAGAGGCCCTGGAACCACCCCCACTCCCCCTCCGGCACCCCCCCGACACCCCCCGACACCCCCAACACCACTGACACTCCGTAGTGGTTTGCTGCATTTAGCTGACCTTCTGCTGCCCGTGTACGGGAACGTTGACGCCCAGTTTTCTATAAATAACATCTTCAGCTTTTGTTTTATTTGGGAACAAGTTGTTAGATCTAATACCTTATGTTCTTTGATAAATTTCGGGCCAGCTTGGCGACAGGAGATTCCAGCAAAATTATAAACAATTTTGACCAAAACTCAAATTTATTTGATTTAAGATATTTCATAGAACCCTACAATGCAGAAAGACTCTGCACCGACCACAATGTCACCCAGACCCTACCCCCATATCCCTACATATTACACTCACTAATCCCTCTAACCTGCACATCCCTGGGCACTAAGGGGCAATTTCTTAGCACGGCCAATCGACCTAACTCACACATTTTGGGCTGTGGAAGGAAACTGGAGTACCCAGTTTCAGCAGATTAAAGTTTAAATCTTTGCAGGTTCATGTGGTGACATAGCAGAAGTACTCACAAAATATTTTACAAGTCTTTATACTGTTAATAATGAGGTGTGGGGGGGGGGGTTATTTCACATATCACTACAATGGGAACCCTATGAAAACAAATAGCTGATTTTAGCAAAGGGACTGATCAGTTTCAATACCAAAGCCATATGGAGGAAGGTCAGAGCCAAGAGATGGCAAATGGAGTTTAATACAGTAAAGTGTGAGGTGATTCACATTGATAAGAATAACAGGAGTACAGATGGAAGTACTAATGGAAGGACTTTTGGAGTTTAATGTGGAAAAGTGTGAGGTAATGCACTATGGCAGAAATAATAAATGTGTAGAGTATAGGGCTAATGGTAGGATTCTGAGCAGTCTTGATGAACAGAGGGATCTTGGTGTGTATGTGCATAGATCCCTGAAAGTAGGCAGTCAGGTCGAGAAGGTTGTTAGGAAGGCATCTGGAGTCTTGGCTTTTATTGGTAGAGGGATTGAATTTCGGAGCCGCAACGTCATGTTGCAACTGTACAAAACTCTAGTGTGGCCGCACTTGGAGTATTGTATGCAGTTCTGGTCCCCACATTATAAGAAAGATGTGGAGGCATTGGAGAGGGTACAGAGGAGGCTTACCAGGATGTTGCCTGGTATGGAGGGTAGGTCTTATGAAGAGAGGCTGAGGGATTTGAGGTTGTTTTCGTTAGAAAGGAGGCGGCTAAGAGGAGACCTAATCGAAACATATAAGATGAGTAGAGGTATAGATAGGGTGGATAGTGATAGCCTTTTTCCTAGGATGGAAAAAGCTAGCACGAGGGGACCCAGCTTTAAATTAAGGGGTGATAGTTATAGGACGGATATCAGAGGTAGGTTCTTTACCCAAAGGGTGGTTCGGGAGTGGAATGCCCTGCCTGCAGCAGTTGTAGATGCGCCAAGTTTGGTGGCTTTTAAGAGGTTAGTGGATAAGTATATGGAAGAGAAGGGAATGGTTTAGTTTGGAGGGGCATTGCTTTTTATATTGGTCGGCGCAACATCGAAGGCCGAAGGGCCTGTTCTGTGCTGTAATGTTCTATGTTCTATGTTCTATGTTCTATGACTCTTAGTACTGTCAACACGCAGAGAGAGATCTCAGTGTACCTGTGCATAGATCCTTGAAAGTTGGCACCAGGTTGATAAGATTGTTAAGAAAGCGTACGATAAGCATACGGCAGGTTCTTTACCCAGAGGGTGGTAAGGGTATGGAATGCCCTGCCTGCTGCAGTTGTAGATGCGCCAAGTTTGGTGGTGTTTAAGAGGTTAGTAGATAAGTTTATGGATGAAAAGGGAATGGTCTAGGTTAGAGGGTCATTGCTTTTTCTTAATTGGTCGGCACAACATCGAAGGCCGAAGGGCCTGTTCTGCGCTGTAATGTTCTATGTTAGCTTTTATTGATAGAGGGATTAAATTTCAGAGCCATGAGGTCAATGTTGCAAGTGTACTTGGTGCGACTGGTGCGACCACATTTGGAGTATTGCGTATTATTCTGGTCATCGCATTATAAGAAAGATGTGGAGGCATTGGAAAGGGTGCACAGGAGGTTTACCAGGATGTTGCTTGGTATGATGGGAAGGCCTTATGAGAAAAGGCTGAGGGATTTGAGGTTATTTTCGTTAGAGAGAAGGTTAAGAGGTGACCTTATTGAGGCATACAAGATGATCAGAGGGTTAGATAGGGTGGACAATGAGAGCCTTTTTTCCTCAGATGGAGATGGCTAACACGAGGGGACATAGCTTTAAATTAAGGGGTGGTAGTTATAGACAGATGCTAGAGGTGGGTTCTTTACTCAGAGGGTAGTAAGGGTGTGGAATGCCCTGCCTGCAGCAGTTGTGGACTCATCAACTTTAAGGGTATTCAAATGGTCAGTGGATAGGCATATGGATAATATTGGAATAGTTTAGGTTAGAGGGTCATAAGATTGGTTCCACTGGTTGGCGCAACATTGACGGCCAAAGGGCCTGTACTGCGCTGTAATGTCTATGTTCTATATTCTAAGGTCCTCTCCTTATACTTGACGTTTAAACCTCAGGTGAGAAGCTGACTCTGCCAGAGCCAAAACATAGGCTCTATTCTCTCCACAAGGATGTTGACATACCTGCTGAGATTTTCCAGCATTTTTGTTTTTGACATTAACTGATATTTGACATCCCTGGAACAACTTTAGAAGCAAGCTTCCAACAGGAAAAAAGCAGTTTACTGCAGGAAGTAAATTAATGGGAAAATAACATCAAATTCTTTCCTGACGTAAGGGACACTGTAATAACAGTGTATCCTGCACCGTCCCCTTTCCTTCTTCCCTATGAATGGTATATTTTCCCTGTTACATGCACAACCAATGCATCCCAATGTATTTGCCAACAATTAATTAACTGAAATTGAAATGTGTCCATGGTCTTTCAGAAATATACATCAAACCTTCAGACCTTGGATCGAGGGTGGGTTCCTTGAGGTTAAATTCGCAAACATGTGAGTGCTGTCAGAGATTGCAAGATTACCACAGGGGGCTGCAGGATAAAATCTGACACAAACAAAAATCAGTTCTGGTGTGAGGCAGAAGGGGGGCCAAAAACAATTTTATTTATCTCTGGGGTGCAAAATTCTCCATACCCTCTACATAACAATTGAGGGCCGAAGGGCCTGTTCTGCGCTGTAATGTTCTATGTTCTATGTTCTATAACCCAGAAGACTGAAGCCAGCACCTTTATCTTATGGTATAAGAGAGTTTTTTGTAACAGGGAGTTTGTCAGTTTGCAGGTGAGGGTGGCAATTAAAATCATCGACAAAAAAGAAATAATCGGAGGTCAATTTAACAAAATCCATGTAAATATGGTGACAAAGCCCAGGGAATATTTGTAAAAACCACAGACATTCAATATTGACACATTTCCTCAAATAGCAGCCCTTTTTAAAACTTCATGCTGTTATAATACTGTGCTTTACAAATGAATTCTATTCAGGTTTCTTGCAGCAGGTTTCGATCAGGACATAGAACATAGAACATTACAGCGCAGAACATGGAATTTTATTTCTCCCATGACTGTCATCGTCCTGTTGGAGTTGTATGGAGTTTTGATGAAATGATAGCTCGAATACTATGTGTAGTTCTGGTCGCCAAATTACCAAAGGATCTGATGACCTTGGAGGGGGTACAGAGGGGATTCGCGTGGAATGTTACCAGATATGGAACGCACAAACCGTGAAGAGAGGCTGGGGACTTGGGCTAATTTCATAGGAACAAAGAAGACTGAGAGGCAAACTGATCGTGATCTATAAGATTATGAGGGGCATTAGCCCCTTAGTGGAAAGGTCAATGACTAGGTTCAACATGAGGTGCTGGAGGTACATAGAACATAGAACATTACAGCACAGAACAGGCCCTTCGGCCTTCGATGTTGTGCCGACCAAAATAAAAAGCAATGCCCCTCCAAACTAACCATTCCCTTCTCTTCCATATACTTATCAATTAACCTCTTAAACGCCACCAAACTTGGCGCATCTACAACACCTGCAGGCAGGGCATTCCACTCCCTAATCACTCTTTGAGTAAAGAACCTACCTCTGATATCCGTCCTATAACTCATACCCCTTAATTTAAAGCTGTGTCCCCTCGTGCTAGCTTTCTCCATCCTAGGAAAAAGGCTATCACTGTCCACCCTATCTAAACCTCTAATCATCTTACATGCTTCAAATAAGATCCCCTCTTAGCCGCCTCCTTTCTAACGAAAACAACCTCAAATCCTTCAACCTCTCCTCATAGGACCTGCCCTCCATGCCAGGCAACATCCTGGTAAACCTCCTCTGTACCCTCTCCAATGCCTCCACATCTTTCTTATAATGTGGGGACCAGAACTGCACACAATACTCCAAGTGCGGCCGCACTTCCCGGTTTAAGGGAAATGTGAGGGAATAACTTTTTTAACCCAGAGGATATGCGCTGCCTGGGACGGTGGTACAGGTAAGTTCTCTCACATCCTTTAAAAAGTATCTGGAAGAGCTCTTAGCACATTATAACATTCAGGGCTATGCGCCAGGTGCTGGCAGATGAGATCCAGTGGATATTAAGGTGTTTCCAATGTGACAATGTAGACTCGATGGGCAGAATAGCCTCTTCTCCACCCCTTACCTTGGGCTTGTGACCCCTTTGTCATTGCTGACCTGGGATAAAGCTTCCAACTGTTTGTCCTATCTATGCTTGGGTAGAGACTTGGGTAGAGACTTGGGTAGAGCAGGGACAAGAATGGATGTTGCAGGTTCCGGGGTTCATGCTTTAGGTCGGGTACAGAAGGAGGTAGAAGGGGG
>JAGIQG010000026.1:43340395-43415704 GCA_024679065.1 Sphyrna mokarran
GATAAGTATATGGAAGAAAAGGGAATGGTTTAGTTTGGAGGGGCATTGCTTTTTATATTGGTCGGCGCAACATTGAAGGCCGAAGGGCCTGTTCTGTGCTGTAATGTTCCATGTTCTATGTTCTATGTTCTATGCTGTTCATCATTTTATAAACTTCTATTAGGTCGTCCCTCAACCTCCATTTTCCCATGGAGAACAACCAGAGTTGACTCAATCTCTCCTCGTAGCTAATACCAGGCAACATCCTGGTAAACAGGGTGACAAATTGTCCCTATATTGGTCTCTATATGTCATTAAGACGTTAGGACGGCGGCGCGGGCTCGTTGGGCCGAAGGGCCTGTTTCCCATGCTGTGTTGTTCTTTGTTCTTTGTAAATCTTTTCTGCACTCTCTCCAAAGCCTCCACGTCCTTCTGGTTGTGTGGCAACCAGAACTGGATGCAGTATTCCAATGTGGCCTAATCAATGTTCTATATAACGACAACATCATAAGCCAACTTTTATAGTCTCTGCCCCCTCCAATAAAGGCAAGCATGACATATACCTTCTTCACCACCTCTCCACCTTTGGTACCATCTTTAAGGATCCGTGGTTTTGCACACCCAGTCTGTAATCCTGATGGTTCTGCTATTTATTGTATAGCTCCCCCCGACATTAGATCTACCAAAATGCATCACTTCACATTTATCTGGATTAAATTCCATCCACCATTTCTCTGCCCAATTTTCCAGCCTATCTATATCCTGCTGTATTCTCTGATGATGTTCATCACTGTCCGCAACACCAGCAATCTTTGTGGCGTCCACAAACCTACCAATCAGAGCAGCTACATCTTCTTCCAAATCATTTATATGTATCATAAACAGCAGAGGTCCCAATACAGAGCCCTGCAGAACACCACTAATCACAGACCTCCAATCAGAAAAAGACCCCTCCACTGCTACCCTCTGTCTTCTATGGCCGAGTCAGTTCTGTAGCCATCTAGCTAGCTCACTTTTCATCCCATGAGATTTAACCTTCTGCACCAACCTGCCATGAGGGACCTTACCAATATTTTACTAAAATCCATGTGGACGACATCCACGGCCTTTCCCTCATCACTTCCTGAAAGCACTCAACCAAATTTGTCAGGCATGACCTCCCTCATACAAAACTATATTATCTATCACTAATGATCGCTAAATGTGTATATATCCTATCTCTAAGAATCGTCTCCAACAATTTCCCTACCACGGACGTCAAGCTCACTGGCCTATAATTACCAGGGTTACCTTTGCTACTCTTCTTAAATAACGGGACCACATTTGCTATTCTCCAATCCTCTGTGACCTCACCTGTCTCCAATGAATAAACAAAGATTTCTGTTAGAGGCCCAGCAATTTCATCTTTTGCCTTTCTCAGTAATCTAAAACAGATGCCATCTGGCCCTGGGGATTTGTCTGCCTTAATGCTTCCTAAAACACCTAACAGTTCCCCCCTTGTAATTGCAAATTTTCTAAAGAATCTATACATCCCTCTGAGACACTGCCAATCAACGTGTCCCTCTCTTTTGTGAATACTGATGCAAAGTATTCATTTAGGATCTCATCTACTTTCTTGGGTTCTAAGCATAATTCCCCTTCTTTGTTCTTGTGAGGTCCGACTTTTTCTCTGACCACCCCTTGTTCCTAACGTACGTGTAAAATAGAACATAGAACATAGAACATTACAGCACAGAACAGGCCCTTCGGCCCTCGATGTTGTGCCGACCAAAACAAAAAGCAATGCCCCCCCAAACTAAACCATTCCCTTCTCTTCCATATACTTATCAATTAACCTCTTAAACGCCACCAAACTTGGCGCATCTACAACAGCTGCAGGCAGGGCATTCCACTCCCTAATCACTCTTTGAGTAAAGAACCTACCTCTGATATCCGTCCTATAACTCATACCCCTTAATTTAAAGCTGTGTCCCCTCGTGCTAGCTAATGTTTTGGGATTTTCCTTAATCCTGTCTGCCAAGCACATTTCGTGACCCTTGAGGGTGCAATGGCACCCTCAACAGTCTGCAGCCAGATTCACAGTGTGAATCACTACCCTCACTGGTGGGAATCAGATTATGTCCTCTGTACTGCACGCTGTGCCATAAATTGAAATAAGTTACTTCACTGGAAAGAAAGAATAAAAACAGATTTTGTTTTCTCACCCATTCGGATACCTTGAACTTTTCTTCCAAAATTCTATGCCCTTTGTGTGAAAAATAGTAGAACCAACTTTCAACAGGCAGACATTAAGCCAATCAATCAGGCCCCTGACTCTTTAAATCGTTAATGTTGGTGAAAAATGAAGCAACTACCAAAAAGGTTCTATAAAGATTTTCATTCCCAAGGATGTTGCAAGAAATCAATTCAGTGCAAATGGTAAGCAGTTCTCAGCTACTCCATGCCAGCAGCATTCCAGCCTCCAATTGAGATTCCCAGCATCACAGATGGGGTTGGTTAACTCGGTCCCAATGCAGGAACTGACTGAATGCATCGAGCAAGGCAAAGGCTATAGGTGGCACAGTGGTTAACACCGCTCCCTCACGGTGCCAGGGACCCAGGTGCAATTCTGGTCTCAGGTGACTGACTATGTGTTGTTTGCATATTTTCCACATGTTTACATAGGTTTCTGCCAGCTGTTCCAGTTTCCTCTCACATACTAAAGATGTGCGGTTAGGCTGATTGGCGATGCAATATTGCCTCTTAATGACAGGGTGATTAGTAGGATTAATATGTTGAGTTTTGGGACTGGACCTGGGTGAGATTATTGATACTGCAGACTCAATAGGCAGTACTGTAGGTATTCATTGATTCTATGAACCTCTCAAGGTTGTTGCTGAAATTCAGTGTTTGCTTTTTCCAAGTGAAGCTTCCAGTGTGTTTGTGAGCAGTTGTAATGTCTTAGAAAATGTAACCTCCAGAACCTAATTTCCATGGTAACATCAGTCACACGGTATCCTGCATCCAGGTAGAAATCTTGATTCCCTATCCTTGGGAGCAGAACTTTGGAAATTCTCAACACTTTTCTGGGAATTTGGGAATTCACAATCTATCAATTGTTTGCACATGGAGTGCTGCCGTTGTCTCAATACTTAGAAAACATGGCATCTCCTTCTGAGTAAAGTTCACATCTAACTGACATTGTGGAAAATTGTCAGGGCGTGCCTTATAAAGGACATTCATGACGGATCATGGGAGGAACTTCCTTAGAAATGGGCAAGAAAACCCATTTTCCAGCCATTTCTGGTAGAAATTTATTGCAGTCTGAGTCATACAGAAGCCAATCGATCAGACCCCCAACACTTTTAGTCATTAATGTTGGCAAAAAATGAAGCAACTACCAAAAAGGTTCTATAAATATCTATAATATCTAAATATCTATAAACATATGTAACGTCTGCCAGCAGTGAGTTGGGAGTGAGTTGGGAGTGTGTTGGGAGTTAGTTGGGAGTGTGTTGGGAGTGAGTTGGGAGTGTTGGAGTAGTG
Organism: Sphyrna mokarran; assembly: GCA_024679065.1. Lineage (NCBI taxonomy): Eukaryota > Metazoa > Chordata > Chondrichthyes > Carcharhiniformes > Carcharhinidae > Sphyrna > Sphyrna mokarran. Next base: position 43,343,900 of record JAGIQG010000026.1, read on the forward strand.
GGATGTGTTGGGAGTGAGTTGGGAGTGAGTTGGGAGTGAGTTGGGAGTGTGTTGGGAATGAGTTGGGAGTGTGTTCGGAGTGAGTTGGGAGTGTGTTGGGAGTGAGTTGGGAGTGTGTTGGGGGGGCGTTGGGGAGTGCTATAGATTTAGCTTCTAGGAGACTGGACACTCACCCCTCCCATGGACATAGCACTTCGCCACACACCCCCATTCACTTATCCAGGACATCACCCATCCATGGATTCCTGCTCTCTGATCACTACCCCTGATTGCCACCAACCCACCCATGGCCACCCCCCCATCACAGCCCACAACCTTCTATTATCCCTACTACACAAGGCAATGTTAACCTCTTTCATCCCCTGCTAGTGACATCTGTCCCCATCAGCCTCTACTCCTGTCAGGACCTGACTCCTTCCGGCTTTACTCCTTTCTGTTCTGTTCTGCCCCTTTGCTGCGCCAGGGCCCCAGACTGGCAGTGCCTGGCCCGACCCCTAACCACCAGAGGGCCCCAACGGCCTCCGGTTCCAGTGGTGAGTCCATCATGTCTGATGCCCGTTCAGGGGGTCCATCTGTGACCTGCATCAATGGAAATATCTACCGACATTTTCAGAAATCCAGATAGTGCAGATAGAGACCATTTGGCCCATCAGATCTGCTGCAATCCCAATCACAGGGTATTGCGACCTGGATATTTGTGTCATAGGGTCATAGAGGTTTACAGCATTGCAATACAGCTTCAGCATAACTTATCAGTGCCACTGAGTATTTAACACTAAACACCTCCCTCTAACTGTCCTATCCTATTGCAACTGTACAAAACTCTGGTGTGGCCGCATTTGGAGTATTGTGTACAGTTTTGGTTGTCGCATTAAAGATGTGGAGGCTTTGGAGAGGGTGCAGAGGAGGTTTACCAGGATGTTGCCTGGTATGGAGGGAAGGTCTTATGAAGAAAGGCTGAGGGATTTGAGATTATTTTCATTAGTGAGAAGAAGGCTAAAAGGTGACCTAATTGGGGCGTATAAGATGATCAGAGGGTTAGATAGGGTGGACAGTGAGAGCCTTTTTCCTTGGATGGTGATGGCTAACACGAGGGAACATAGCTTTAAATTAAGGGGTGGTAGTTATAGGATGGATGTTAGAGGTGGGTTCTTTACTCAGAGGGTAGTAAGGGCATGGAATGCCCTGCCTGCAGCAGTTGTGGACTCATCAAGTTTAAGGGCGTTCAGATGGGCAGTGGTTAGGCATATGGATAACATTGGAATAGTTTAGGTCATAAAATTGGATCCACTGGTCGGTGCAACATCGAGGGCCGAAGGGCCTGTACTGCACTGTAATGTTTTATGTTCTATGTTCTATCCATATAACCCTCTTGATGATTTTTCAAAGACAAAATTGTACCCGTCTCTACTACTGCCTCTGCCAGCTTGTTCTACACACTCACTACTAAAGCAGTGCATGTTATTAATATTGAAATCACTGGCAGAATGTGTCCACCAAGTTTGAAAGATGCAAGAATTGGATGCGAAACTGATTTTCTGGGTCCTGCTCGCATTTCCCGCTCTGTTACTTCACAGTACCAGAACAGCAGGGTGGAAAAATCCCGCCCCATGTCAGAACATGTGGCACCCAAACAATCAAACCTCAAAAATCTGGTGTTACTGGCAGTGCTGTCAAAGAACAAAGAGCAAATATCCAAAGATGTGCGAGTTAGTTTGATTGCCTACGTTAAATTGCTGCTTAGTGTTGTCGTGGTTCCCCAGGACGACAACTGATTTTAGCCGATTGGAACAGAGAGTCTGAGCCATAATCCTCCAAGCAGTAGACTTTATTTTCTAGCACAAGACAATAAAGCCGGGATGTCCGTAACAATCCAACAAATGGCGCGCTTACAGTCTTTTTCTGCTCACTACAGCTCCATACCCCGACTTCCCTTATCTCATCCTCAAGGTTGGCTTTCTTAGCACCATTGTTGTTGAGCCCGTCCTTTATCTACCTTTTCTGTGATTGGTCACAGATTGATGCATCTCTTACTCTATGAAACCATTGTAGTTACATAGAATATAGAACATTACAGCGCAGAACAGGCCCTTCGGTCTTCAATGTTGCGCCGACCAATTAGGAAAAAGCAATGAGCCTCTAACCTAAACCATTCCCTTTTCATCCATAAACTTATCTACTAACCTCTTAAACGCCCCCAAACTTGGTGCATCTACAACTGCAGCAGGCAGGGCATTCCGTACCCTTACCACCCTCTGGGTAAAGAACCTACCTCTGACATCTGTCCTATAACTATCACCCCTTAATTTAAAGCTGTGTCCCCTCGTGCTAGCTTCCTCCATCCTAGGAAAAAGGCTATCACTGTCCACCCTATCTAAACCTCTAATCATCTTATATGTTTCAATAAGGTCTCCTCTTAGCCGCCTCCTTTCTAACGAAAACAACCTCAAATCCCTCAGCCTCTCTTCATAAGACCTGCCCTCCATACCAGGCAACATCCTGGTAAACCTCCTCTGTACCCTCTCCAATGCCTCCACATCTTTCTTATAATGTGGGGACCAGAACTACACACAATACTCCAAGTGCGGCCGCACTAGAGTTTTGAACAGATGCAACATGACGTTACAATCTTTGTCCTTGACCAAATCATTCTGTTTCTACAATAATCGTGGTTTAGTTTAGCTGAGTTAAGTCAAATAATAAAAAAGAGCATATTTACTTCATTCTTTTCTTTTAGTTATAATCATATTGAGTTGAGTAACTGAACAACAACCATTGTTTCTCAAGGCTGTTGCTGTTTACATTCATTGACTATAAGTGATTACTATACTAATTTCATCACATTGGTTAACATACATTGGTTACATTGGCTATATTTGATTAACATGCTGATCTCATCACATTTCAACATACAGGCTTTAATTACGAGTTTCAGAGCAAATTCTCTTATAGTGTCAGAATAAAGAAGTGGGATAATGTGAATAGACACTGGGTGGGATTGTGATCGCTGCAGCTTCAATGGGCCAAATGGTCTCTTTCCATAATGTGGGAACTCTATAGTTCATGGAGTCAAACTACAATACAGCACAGGCTTTTTGGCCGTCTAAACCAGCTCTGAGTGTGCTGCCTGCCTAAATTAAAACCGTATGCATTTATGAAGTCTATATCCTTCCATCCCCATCCTATTGATGTCTAGTTGCCCCTTAAATGGTTTCATCATTCCGGCTTCCACCACTTTCCAGAGAAGAGTGTTCCAAATATGAGCAATGTTGAGGAGCAGAAGGATCTCGGGGTCCGGGTCCATAGGACTCTTAAATCGGCCTCGCAGGTGGAGGAAGTGGTCACGAAGGCATATGGTGTACTGGTCTTCATTAATCGAGGAATTGAGTTTAGGAGTTGGGAGATAATGCTGCAACTTTATAAGATCCTTGTCAGACCCCACTTGGAGTACTATGCGCAGTTCTGGTAGCCTCATTATCGGAAGGACACAGAAGCTATTGAGAGGGTGCAGAGGAGATTTACAAGGATGTTGCCTGGATTGGGAGGCAGGCCTTATGAAGATAGGTTGAGGGAGGTAGGCCTCTTCTCCCTGGAGAGACAAAGGTTGAGAGGCAACCTGATAGAGATTTATAAAATGTTAAGAGGAATAGATAGGGTGGATTCTCGGAGGCTATTTCCCAGGGCTGAAGTGGTTGCTACAAGAGGACACAGGTTTAAGGTGCTGGGGGGCAAGTACAGAGGAGATGTTAGAGGTAAGTTTTTCACTCAGAGGGTGGTGAGTGAATGGAATCGGCTGCTTTTGGTGGTGAACTTGCTGAGGTCTTTTAAAAGATTTCTGGATGAGTATATGGGATTTAATGGGATTGAGAGTTATAGATAGGCGTGGTAGGTAGGGATATGATCAGTGCAATTTGTGGGCCAAAGGACCTGTTTATGTTCACCACTCTCTGTGTAAAAAACATGACTCATGCATCTCCAAACTTTTCTCCACGCACCTCAAATCTATGCCTCTACCACTTGACATTTCCACCGTAGGAAAGAGCATCTGACTATCTACTCTATCCATGCCACAAGTTATAATCTTGTAAACCTCTAACAGGTCACCCCTCAATCTCTGTCCTTCCCGTGAGAACAAGCTGAGTTTATCCAACTTATCCTTATTGTTCGTATCCTCAGACCAGGCAGCAATGTAGTAGTCAAGTTCCACTGACACAACAATGAGCATTAACCAACCCAAAGCCTATTGCACTCAGCACAGGACCTCACTGTCGACTAGGAAACAGTGAACAAAGAATAACATTTCTAAAGTCACCACTTAAAAAATTGGAGTCAATAACAAAAGGGACAAAAATCTTTTCTGAGGCGGGGACATTGGGCTTCCAGGATGCAACAGTTGAACCACTTGAAAAGCCAAATTTCTATTAGTGTCATTTGTTGTTTACTCATAGTTTCATCTACACGTCATGTAGTTCATAGAACACTGCGCAATGTTGACATAACATTCCAGTAAAACCTTAAGAGATAAATATGAATGGGGCAGAACCCGATCCAAATCTGTAGAGGTGTTCAGTTTGGTATTTGATGTTCCTTGCAGTCAATCATCTATTGACATTTCCTGCACCAGGCCAAGCTCCAGAAATGGGCTATAATTTTTTTTTCAAATAATATGAAGTTGATAGTGTGCTATATTTTGTGTCAATGATTTAGTTTTTAAAATGGGGGGTCAGGTGACTTTTATGAATTCTTCCTGACAAAGCATCTCGCTTTGGGGCAGCACAGTGCTTAGCACTGCTGTTTCACAGCACCATGGACCCAGGTTCGATTCCCGGTTTGGGTCACTGTCTCTGTGGAGTTTGCACATTCTCCCCATGTCTGTGTGGGTTTCCTCTGGGTACTCTGGTTTCCTCCCACAGTCCAAAGCTGTGCGGGTTAGGTTGATTGGCCGTGCTAAGAAATTGCCCCTTAGTGTCCAGGGTAGCGGCGGTTAGAGGGATTAGTGGGTGTAATATGTAGGGCCTGGGTGGAATTGTGTTCGGTGCAGACTCGATGGGCCGAAGGGTTTCTTCCTAAGTTGCAATGTGCTTAAGCTGAATGAGAGAAAAGTGCATGCTCAAAGTGGATATATCTTGAACAAAGAACAAAGAACAGTACAGCACAGGAAACAGGCCCTTCGGCCCTCCGAGTCTGTGCCACTCATTGGTCCAACTAGAGTATTTGTTTGTATCCCTCCATTCCCAGTCTGCTCATGTGACTATCCAGGTAATTCTTAAATGATCCCAGTGTGTCTGCCTCCATCACCCTATTTGGCAGCGCATTCCAGGCCCCCACCATCCCCTGTGTAAAAAACATCCCTCTGATATCGGAATTATACCTCGCCCCTCTCACCTTGAGCCTGTGAGCCCTTGTGATTGTCACCTCTGACCTGGGAAAAAGCTTCCCACTATCTATACTTTTCATAATTTTGCGCACCTCTATTAGGTCTCTCCTCATTCTCTGTCTTTCCATGGACAATAACCCCAGTTTACCCAATCTCTCCTCATAGCTAATACCCTCCATACCAGGCAACATCCTGGTAAACCTCTTCTGTACTCTCTCAAAGCCATGTCCTTCGGCAGTGCGGCGACCAGAACTGGACACAGTATTCCAAATGAGGCCTATGTTCTATACAGCTGCAACATCAGACTCCAGTTTTTATACTCTATACCCCATCCTATAAAGGCAAGCATACCATATGCCTTCTTCACCACTTCTCCACCTTTGCTGCCACCTTTAAGGATCTGTGGACCTGCACACCCAGCTCCCTCTGTGTGTCTCTACTCCTAATAGTTCTGCCATTTATTGTATAGCTCCCCCTGACATTAGTTCTTTTAAAATGTATCACTTCGCATTTATCTGCATTAAATTCCATCTGCCATTTTTCCGCCCAATTTTCCAGCCTATCTAGATCCTGCTGTATCGTCCAACAATGTTCATCGCTATCCGCAAGTCCAGCCATCTTCGTGTCATCTGCAAACTTGCTGATCACATCAGTTACATCTTCTTATCACTAATAGCAGAGGTGTCAGTACAGAGCCCTGCAGAAAACCACTGGTCACAGACTTCCAGCTGGAAAAAAACTCTACAACTGATATCCTCACATCCAACTCCCAGACATACCCTGCTGTACTCCTGAGGGTAACTAATTCCTGTCTACTTTTGGATGCAGAGCCCGTGTGACTCAAGGTAGCCTGCAAATGAACATCAATGAATACTTCCTCTGGTGATACCCAGGACCTACTGCTTCCTGTTTGGAAAGGGTCTGAGAGGCAGAAAGATCCCATTTCAGCACACTTTGATGTTCCTTTCCACTACATAAAGTACATGGCTACAGTGCAAATTACAAAAACCATGTAGCTACTTGTCAGTTGGTGAGAAGCTGAAAGCCTAAGCGATGCCCCTCAGTGTTAAAATGTTCAGAGAAAATATTTCTCTGTCACTTTTGGAACCTCTCTGAGACTGCAAAATGTCATTCAGATGTGTTCCTTAATGGGCGATTTTATTGAAAAGATTCATTGGGTATTTCAGCATTTTCACAAATTCTTCTCTGAATTTTTTTTGCGTTACAGCGTAAATGCACGTGTTGGTGCAGCAGCTCAGTAGCTGCAGCATATTTCCGCTTTCCTGGAGAATAAACTTGGGATCATTGAAACCAGAGATCTTATAATCCTGCGTGGTCCGTACATACAGGAAATTTACCACATAGGTCATCCACAGCAGGATGAAGCTGCCTGAGATGGTAAAGAGTAAAACGATGGACTTCCTCCGGCTCTCCGACTCTGTGTCAATCTGCTTCTTTCCGTTGCTCTGGCAGTGGAGTTTTCTGCGGATTCTCAGAGTTGATAGAATGTGTCTGACTGTCAGAGCATTGAAGAGCAACATCAGGAGGAACGGGATGCAAGGGTTCAATATCCGGTCAAGCCAGTCGAATGCGGTCCAGGCAAGCTCAGAATAGAAAGCTAACCTAATGTTGCAGTACCACGGGACATCATTAATCATATACAATGGCTCATATACAAAATACCATGGGATGTTCTTTAGAACGCTGAGGACACAAAGTGTCAGTATTACAACAGCAGCCCTTCTCTCTGTGCAGTAGGTTGTTTTAAACTTTTGACAGCAAATAGCAACAAATCGATCAAACGAGAAAGCAACTGTTAACCAGACTGAACTATCTCTGGCTGCGTAGGTGAGAGCAATCTTCAGGCTACAGATCGGTGTGATAGACAGGAAACGTACGGGGAAGTACATGACACTAATCCGGTTTAAAACTACTCCAGTGATAAGGACCAAAAGGTCAGTCACCGCCATTCCCACTAGGTAGCAGGTGATGCATTTTGAGAGCCCACACCTTCCGAGGGACAGGATCACAATGGTCACTAAATTAGCTGTGGATGGAATGAAAACAGATTAATAAAATTATTGTTTAAAATCATAGAGAATCTACAGCACAAACAGGCCCTTCAGCATAGAATCTTATCCCTAACCACTAGGCTTACCTTTAACCCTCAATCCCATGTACTCATCCACTCATTCACCACCCTCGGAGTAAAAAACTTACCTCTAACATCTCCTCTGTACTTGCTCCCCAGCACCTTAAACCTGTGTCCTCTTGTAGTGACCATTTCAACCCTGGGAAATAGCCTCCGAGAATCCACCCTATCTTTACCTTTGAACATTTTACACACTTCTATCAGGTCACCTTTCAACCTTTGTCTCTCCAGGGAGAAGAGTCCCAGCTCTCTCAACCTATCTTCATAAGGCATACCTCCCAATCCAGGCAACATCTTTGTAAATCTCCTCTGCACCCTCTCAATAGCTTCCACATCCTTCCTACAGTGAAGCGACCAGAACTGCACACAATACTCCAAGTGGGGTCTGACAAGGGTTGCAACATTCCCTCCCGACTCCTAAACTCAATTCCTCTATTAATGAAGGCCAGTACACCATACACCTTCTTGACCACATCCTCCACCTGCAAGGCCGATTTAAGAGTCCTATGGACCCAGACCCCAAGATCCTTCTTCTCCTCAACACAGCTAAGACTCCTACCCCTTATATTGTACTCCTTCATCTCATTGGTCTTGCCAAAATGGACCACTATACATTTATCGGGTTGAAGTCCATCTGCCACTTCTCCGCCCAGTCTTGCATCCTATCTATGTCTCGCTGCAACTTTTGACATCCCTCCAGAATATCCACAACACCACCAATCTTCGTATCGTCGGCGAACTTACTAACCCATCCCTCCACTTCCTCATCCAGGTCATTTATGAAAAGGACAAACAGCAAGGGTCCTAGAACAGATCCCTGGGGCACTCCACTGGTTACCGACCTCCATGCAGAACAAGAGCCATCCACAACCACTCTCTGCCTTCTGCCGGCAAGCCAGTTCTGGATCCACAAGGCCAAAGCCCCTTGGATCCCATGTCCTCTCACCTTCTCAAGAAGTCTTGCATGGGGGGCCTTATCAAATGCCTTGCAGACGTCCATGTAAACCACATCCACCACACTTCCTTCGTCAATGTGTTCAGTCACATTTTCGAAGAACTCCACTAGACTCATAAGGCACGACCTGCCCTTGACAAAGCCAGTGTTGGCCAACCTTGACATGACCATCATTGGTGAGCTCTCATTTATTGTCCATATCTAACTAACTGAGAACAGTTTGAAAAACAACCATAGAATGGCTTCGAATTCACATCTAAGCCAGACCAGATGAGTTTGTCTGGCAATGAAAAGTGGTGTCATGGTCACCAGTAGATTATCCATGCCAGACTTTTTTTTATTGACATCAAATTTTACCAGCTGCCTTGGCAGTATTCAAATCCAAGTGCTCCAGAACATTAGAACATTGAACATAGAACATTACAGTGCAGTACAGGCCCTTCGGCCCTCGATGTTGCGCCGACCAATGGAACCAATTTAAATGACCCTCTAACCTAAACTATTCCAATATTATCCATATGCCTATCCACTGACCATTTGAACACCATTAAAATTGGCGAGTCCACAACTGCTGCAGGCAGGGCATTCCGCACCCTTACTACCCTCTGAGTAAAGAACTTACCTCTGACATCTATCCTATTATTATCACCCTTTAATTTAAAGCTATGTCCCCTCATGTTAGCCATCACCATCCAAGGGAAAAGGCTATCACTGTCCATGCAATCTAACCCTCTGATCATCTTATACGTCTCAATTAGGTCACTTCTTAGCCTTCTTCTCTCTAATGAAAATAACCTCAAGTCCCTCAGCCTTTCCTCATAAGACCTGCCCACCATACCAGGCAACATCCTGGTAAACCTCCTCTGTACCCGCTCCAATGCCTCTACATCTTTCTTAATGCGGCGACCAGAACTGTACGCAATACGCCAAGTGCGGCCTCACCAGAGTTTTGTACAGCTGCAACATGACGTCTCAGTTCTGAAATTCAATCCCTCTACCAATAAAAGCTAACACACCATACGCCTTCTTATTAATCTTATCAACCTGGGTGCTAACTTTCAGGGAGCTAATTAGGTCAGTTACTGGAATGATTGACCAAGTGATAATCTCAATGGGCTATCTCTTGCCCTTGATACAAATTGTCAGTTTTACTGTCAAGTATCGGTGGGGTGGGCTAACTGCTATTCTCCATCAGTTTTACTTTCCCAACTCTTTTCCCTCTCAACATCACTGACATCCATCACTGGACGAACCAAGAAGTCGAACGAGGTTGTTAGCAAATAAAATTCCCAAACTGCGCCCAATTTCAGTTGAGAAAAACATAACCCTGGTTGGAAATATGATTCTACACTCTGGTCAAAGAGTCACCACTGGTAGTGCCATTGATTCAGATATTGAGAGGGCTCATAGCTCTGCTCAGAGTTGAGTGTGATTCTGAAGGAATCCGGGTGATGTGGAGATCCTGGCGTTGGACTGGGGTCAACACACTAAGAGGGTGATTTAGCTAATCAACGTCATGTTGCAACTTTACAAAACTCTAGTGCGGCCGCACTTGGAGTATTGTGTGCAGTTCTGGTCCCCACATTATAAGAAAGATTTGGAGGCATTGGAGAGGGTACAGAGGAGGCTTACCAGGATGTTGCCTGGTATGGAGGGCAGGTCTTATGAAGAGAGGCTGAGGGATTTGAGGTTGTTTTCGTTAGAAAGAAGGCGGCTAAGAGAGACCTTATTGAAACATATAAGATGATTAGAGGTTTAGATAGGGTGGACAGTGATAGCCTTTTTCCTAGGATGGAGAAAGCTAGCACGAGGGGACATAGCTTTAAATTAAGGGGTGGTGGTTTATAGGACAGATATCAGAGGTAGGTTCTTTACCCAGAGGGTGGTTAGGGTATGGAATGCCCTGCCTGCGTCAGTTGTGGATGCGCCAAGTTTGGTGGCGTTTAAGAGGTTAGTAGATAAGTTTATGGATGAAAAGGGAATGGTTTAGCTTAGAGGGTCATTGCTTTTTCCTAATTGGTTGGCGCAACATCAAAGGCCGAAGTATCTGTTCCGCGCTGTAATGTTCTATGTTCTAAATAACTATAAATCCTCTCCCTAATAATTCTTTCCAATACTTTGCCCACAACAGAAGTAAGACTCACCGATCTATAATTCCCAGGAAAGTCTCTATTCCCCTTCTTGAACAATGGGACAATACTTGCTATCCTCCAGTCTTCCGGCACTATACCTGTAACCAACGACGACCTGAAGATCAGAGCCAGAGGCTCTGCAATCGCCTATCTTGCCTCCCAGAGAATTCTAGGGTAAATCCCATCTGGCCCAGGGGACTTATCTAACTTCAAACCCTCAAGAATATCTAGCACATCCTCCTTATCTACTTCAATACAACCCTGTATCCCAGTGTTCTCCACAACTACATTTACATCTCCCTGCATGAATACTGAAGAGAAATATTTATTCAGTGCCTCTCCAGTTTCTTCAGGCTCCACGCACAACTTCCCACTGCTGTCTCTGACTGGCCCTAATCTTGCCCTAACCAATCTTCTATTCTTAACATATCTAAAGAAAGCTTTAGGATTCTCCTTGATCCTATAAGGCAAAGTCTTCTCGTGTCCTCTTTTAGCTCTTCTCAACCCACTCTTTAGCTCCCTCCTGGCTAATCTATAAGTTTCTGTATAAAATACGTCCCTCTGATAAATGTGTTAAACTTCCCCCCCCCCCCCCCCTTACCTTGAACTTGTGATTCCTTGCGTTCGTCACCTCTGACCTGGTAAAAAGCTTCCCATCCAGCACAGTACAGGCCCTTCAGCTCTCAATGTTGTGCCAAGCTATGTCCAAACCCAAGATCAAGCTATCCCGCTCCCTATCATTCTGGTGTGCTCCATGTGTCTATCCAGTAACTGCTTGAAAGTTCCTAAAGTGTCCAACTCCACTATCACAGCAGGCAGTTCATTCCACACCCCAACCACTCTCTGAGTGAAGAATCTACCTCGCACATCCCTCCTATATCTCCCACCATGAACCTTACAGTTATACCCCCTTGTAACAGTTACACCCATCTGAGTAAATAGTCTCTGCACGTCCATTCTATCAATCCCCCTCATCATCTTATAAACCTCCATTAAGTCGCCTCTCATCTTTCTCCGCTCCAAAGAGAAAAGCCCCAGTTCCCTCAACTTTTCCTCATAAGACCTACCCTCCAAACCAGACAGCATTCTGGTAAATCTCCTCTGCACTCTCTCCAATGCTTCCACATCCTTCTTATAGTGAGGTGACCAGAACTGAACACAATATTCCAAATGTGATCTCACCAAGGTCCTGTATAGCTACAGCTTAACCCCACGGCTCTTAAACTCAAACCCCCTGTTAATAAACACTAACACACTATAAGCCTTCTTCACAGCTCTATTCACTTGAGTGGCAACCTTCAGAAATCTGAGGACATGAACTCCAAGATCTCTCTGTTCCTCTACATTCTGCAGAACCTTGTCATTGATCCTGTAATCCGCATTCATCCTACCAAAATTAATCACCTCATATTTATCAGGGTTAAATTCCATCTGCCACTTTTCAGCCCAGCTCTGCATCCTATCAATGTCTCTTTGCAGCCTGCAAGAGCCTCCACCTCATCCACTACTCCACCAATCTTGGTGTCATCAGCAAATTTACTAACCCACCCTTCAGCCCCCTCTTCCAAGTCATTGGTAAAAACCACAAATAACAGAGGACCCAGCACTGATCCCTGTGGTACACCCGCTGGTAACTGACCTCCAGTCTGAAAATTTTCCCTCCACCACCACCCTCTGCCTCTATGAGACAGCCAGTTAATTATCCGATTGGCCAAATTTCCTTCTCTCCCATACCTCCTTACCTTCTTCATGAGCCGACCATGGGGAACCCTAACAAACACCTTACTAAAATCCATTTAGGGACAGGAATGGATGTTGCAGGTTCCGGGGTTCAAATGCTTCAGTCGGAGTAGAGAAGGAGGTAGAAGTGGGGGAGGAGTGGCATTATTAGTTAAAGACTGTATCACAGTGACAGAAAGGAAGTTTGATGAGGACTTGTCTGTTGAGGTAGTATGGGCTGAGATTAGAAACAGGAGAGGAGAGGTCACCCTGTTGGGAGTCTTTTATAGACCTCCTAAAAGTTCTAGAGAGGTAGAGGAAAGGATTGCAAAGTCAATCCTGGACAGGAGTGAAAGTAATAGGGTAATTGTTATGGGGGACTTTAACTTTACTAATATTGATTGGAATAGCTATAGCTCTAGCTCATTAGAGGGGTCAGTTTTTGTACAAAGTGTGCAGGAAGGTTTTTTAACTCAGTATGTAGATAGGCCAACTAGAGGTGAGGCTACATTGGATTTGGTGCTGGGCAATGAGCCAGACCAGGTGTTAGACTTGGAAGTTGGTGAACATTTTGGTGATAGTGACCACAATTCGGTTACGTTCACCTTAGTGATGGATAGAGATAGGCATGAAGCTGGGGGCAGTAGTTATAGCTGGGGGAATGGTAATTATGAGGCCATAGGAGAGAATTAGGGTGCATAGATTGGACTAGGAAACTACAGGGACTGGGAACATCTGAAATGTGGAGCTTATTCAAGGAGCAGCTACTGCGAGTCCTTGATAAGTATGTCCCTGTCAGGCAAGGAGGAAATGGTCGAGTAAGGGAACCATGGTGTACTAAAAAAGTTAATTCGTTGGTTAAAAGGAAAAAAGAGGCTTATGTCAGGATGAGGCTTGAAGGCTCAGTTAATGCAACAGATAGCTATAGATTAGCCAGGAGTGAGCTAAAGAGTGAGTTGAGAAGAGCTAAAAGGGGACACGAGAGACTTTGGCTGATAGGATCAAGGAGAATCCTAAAGCTTTCTTCAGATATGTTAAGAATAGAAAGATTGGTTAGGGCAAGATTAGGGCCAGTCATAGACAGCAGTGGGAAGTTGTGCGTGGAGCCTGAAGAGATTGGAGAGGCACTGAATAAATATTTCTCTTCGGTATTCACGCAGGGAGATGTAAATGTAGTTATGGAGAACACTGAGGTACAGGGTTGCAAACTGGAAAGTATTGAAGTAGATAGGGAGGATGTGCTAGATATTCTCGAGGGTTTGAAGTTGGATAAGTCCCCTGGGCCGGACGGGATTTACCCTAGGATTCTCTGGGAGGCAAGAGAGGAGATTGCAGAGCCTCTGGCTCTGATCTTCAGGTCGTCGTTGGTTACGGGTGTAGTTCCGGAAGACTGGAGGATAGCGAATGTGGTCCCGTTGTTCAAGAAGGGGAAGAGAGACTTTCCAGGGAATTATAGGCCAGTGAGTCTTACTTCTGTTGTGGGCAAAGTATTGGAGAGAATTATTAGGGATAGGATTTATAGTTATTTAGAGAGAAATGAATTGATTGGGGATAGTCAGCATGGTTTTGTGAAGGGTAGGTCGTGCCTTACTAACCTCATTGAGTTTTTTGAAAAGTGACCAAAGAGGTGGATGGGGGTAAGGCAGTTGATGTGGTATATATGGACTTTAGTAAGGCGTTCGATAAGGTGGCCCATGGAAGGCTTCTGCAGAAAATGCAGATGTATGGGATTGAGGGTGATTTAGCTAATTGGATTAGGAATTGGCTAGCAGATAGAAGACAGAGGGTGGTGGTTGATGGGAGATATTCATCGTGGAGTTCGGTTACAAGTGGTGTACCTCAGGGATCTGTTTTGGGGCCCCTGCTGTTTGTAATTTTTATAAATGATCTGGATGAGGGTATTGAAGGATGGATTAGTAAATTTGCAGATGACACTAAAGTCGGTGGAGTGGTAGATAGTGAAGAGGGGTGTTATAGTTTGCAGAGAGACTTGGACAAGTTGCAGAGCTGGGCCGAGAGGTGGCAAATGGAGTTTAATGTGGAAAAGTGTGAGGTAATGCACTATGGCAGAATAATAAATGTGTAGAGTATAGGGCAAATGGTAGGACTCTTAATAGTCTAGATGAACAGAGGGATCTTGGTGTATATGTGCATAGATCCCTGAAAGTAGGCAGTCAAGTCGAGAAGGTTGTTAAGAAGGCATATGGAGTCTTGCTTTTATTGGTAGGGGATTGAATTTCGGAGCCGCAACGTCATGTTGCAACTGTACAAAACTCTAGTGCGGCCGCACTTGGAGTATTGTGTGCAGTTCTGGTCCCCACATTATAAGAAAGATGTGCAGGCATTGGAGAGGGTACAGAGGAGGTTTACCAGGATGTTGCCTAGTATGGAGGCAGGTCTTATGAAGAGAGGCTGAGAGATTTGAGGTTGTTTTCGTTAGAAAGAAGGGCTAAGAGGAGACCTTATCGAAACATATAAGATGATTAGAGGTTTAGATAGGGTGGACAGTGATAGCCTTTTTCCTAGGATGGAAAAAGCTAGCACGAGGGGACACAGCTTTAAATTAAGGGGTGATAGTTATAGGACAGATATCAGAGGTAGGTTCTTTACCCAAAGTGTGGTAAGGGAATGGAATGCCCTGCCTGCATCGTTGTAGATGCGCCAAGTTTGGTGTCATTTAAGAGATTAGTCGATAAGGATGCGCCAAGTTTGGTGTCATTTAAGAGATTAGTCGATAAGTTTATGGATGAAAAGGGAATGGTTTAGGTTAGAGGGTCACTGCTTGTTCCTAATTGGTCGGCGCAACATCGAAGGCCAAAGGGCCTGTTCTGTGCTGTAATGTTCTATGTTCTATGTATATGACATCAACTGCTCTACCTTCATTTACACACTTAATTACCTCCTGAAAAAATTCAGTCCAATTTGTGAGACAGGACTTGCCCCTCATAAAACCATGCTGACTATCCCGGATTAAACTGCATCTTTCCAAATGGTCATAAATCCTTTCTCTCAGGACCTTTCCATTAACTCACCGACCATCGAAGTAAGACTAACTGGCCTATAATTACCAGGGTCATTCCTATTTCCTTTCTTGAAGAGTGGAATATTCGCCATTTTCCTGAACTTTGGCACAATTCCCATGGACAGTGAGTGCCCAAAGATCAAAACTAAAGGCTCTGCAATCTCATCCCTTGCCTCCCAAAGTATCCTAGGATGTATCCCATCTGGCCCAGGAGACTTATCAACTCTCAGGTTTTTTTTCAAAATTGCTAATACATCTTCTCTCCGAACATCTACCTCCTCCATCCTATCAGCCTGTATCACAAACTCATCCTCAAAAACATTGATTTATTTTACAAATTGCCAGAAAGTTTCAGATAATTGAGAGCTATCAATGCCTTTGGAAAGTCAAAGTTTACCATCAACGCTGTACAGAAAAGTGAAAATGTGCATCGAATGTACAATAGTGCGGCAAGTGTTCAGTGAATAATCTGGAAATTGTGCAGTAATTGGATTTTATTTGAATATTTTAACTTTTCACTTTTGTTCAGTGACAACAAGGTGGATTAGATTGCAGGGAGGTTCAAGAGTACTGCACGGAAAGGGACACATTAACACACAGAAACTAAAAGCAGAAATAGATCATTTGGCCCTGGAGCATGCTGTGCTATCCATTTCTATCATGGCTCATCATCAAATATATTATCTTGAAGATGCCTTCCCCTCATATCCCTTTACCTTTGTTGCCCCAAGAGCTACATCTAATTTCTTTCAGGAATCACACACATAGTTTGGGTCGCAACTACTTTCTGTGGTAATGAATTCCACTATTTCACCACCCTTTGGGTGAAAGCATTTCTCCTCACCTCACTTCTAAAAGGTTTACCATTCACCCTCAAACTATGACCATTATTTCTAGACTCCCACACTATCGGGAACATTCTTTCCGAATCGACACTGTTGGAATTCTTTCAGTTTCTATGAGAACCTGTGGTGTTCTATGTTCCATATTTAATGGGATTGAGGGTTATAGACAGGGCTGGTACATGGGGATATGATCAGCGCAACTTGTGGGCCGAAGGGCCTGTTTGTGCTGTATGTTCTATGTTCAATGTTCTACGAAACCTGTCTCACTTCTGAGCTACAGTGAATATGATCCTAACTGAATCAGTCTGTCGTGACAGTCTTGCCATCCAACGAATCAGCCTACTAAACCTTTGTTGTACTCTCTTTACTACAAAGACCCCTTTCAGTTCAGGGCTCCAAAGCAGCACAAAAGGCTCCAGTTGTAGCCTCACCAATGACCTTTAAAAAAATCTCAGTTTCAATTAAAATTTCAGTTAAAAAAGGTCCTAAATTCAAAATATGCAAACACCAACAAGAATATCAAATCAAAAGCCATGAATAGTTAATAATTATGATAGTTCAAATGATTTTAACTTCCCTGACTCTTATACTTTTGCAAGACAATCAATGATAAGCAGCAACACACATATTTAATGATGAGAGGATTAGATTGGTTGCTGTGGGTGGTTCTGAGATAATGAATAATGAGGAACATTTAGAATTCTTGTTAATAATGATTACACAGCTTTAGATTCCATCTCTTGCCCACTCCAAGTCTAATGATGAAAATCAGACTGAAGTAAATGCACAGTTATAACTGTTGATTTGGATAGGGAGCAAAAAAGTTCCACTCAAATACCCTCTCTTCTGTTGCTCAAACAGCATGGTCAGAAATCATGTACTGTTACAAGTGTTAGTGTTGGATATGCATTTTACTAGCGTGAAATTTGCGTATTCTCCTCATGTCAGCGTGGGTTTCCTCCAAGTACCCTGGTTTCCTCCCACAGTCCAAAGATGTGCAGGTTAGGTTGATCGGCCATGCTAAGAAATTGCTCCTTAATGTCCAGGGATGCGTAGGTTAGAGGGATTAGTGGGTATAATATAAAGAACAAATAACAACACAGCATGGGAAACAGGCCCTTCGGCCCAACGAGTCATGCAGCCATTTTAACATTGTGAGTGCCCTCCTCTATCTATGACCTTTGCCTCCGCCTATTGGGGAAGATTGAGGGAAGACTACATTAGGGGCAATTTGTTACACCAATCAGCCTAACAGCACGTTTTTGGGATGTAGGAGGAAACCAAAGCACCCGGAGAAAACCCACGCAAACACGGGGAGAATGTGCAAACTCCCACAGACATTGGCCCAAATCCATGTACCTACACAGCAAACAGTGATACTCACTGAGCTGTCGTGTTGAGTATGTCATATGTACGGACATGGGAATAGGGCCTGGGTGGGATTGTGTTGGGTGCAGACTCGATGGGCCGAAGGGCCTCTTTCTGCACTGTAGGATTCTGTGCTCTATGATCTATGATGTTCCTCTTTGTTCATTACTCCATTTCTAAAAATATATAAGGATGTAAGTTTGTTTTTAAAATCAATGGTGCTATCTTAAAATGTAAATAGTTCTACAAACAGTTTAATCTTGCATTCAGCAGCCAAATTATTTTGCTCGAAAATGAGAGAGAGCTTTACAGATCGAATCACAGTCAGGGGAAAATAGATTTTATACAAAGCACAGAGAGAGCTCGAGGTGATGCATGAAAGGAATTGTTCATCACATTGACTTACCTGGGACACCAAATGCTGCCAGAACTGGATAGTAAATCGCATACACTGGCCCAGTGACCTGCCCGTGCATCTCTTCTGATTTCTCTGTAACGTCCCGTGAAGTGCAGGCGAGAGGCTGACTTACATCGTGTCAAAGATCCCTCTTTTACACTTGTTGCAAATCCCTGGTGAGACAATTAATCTACAACAAATTCAATAACAACTAAAGATCCCTGAAACAAAAAATACACAGATTGCATCACTCCCTTATTATTGTTGTCACAACATCAGGAAAGTTTTTGAGAAACACATTTTTCAGAGAATACGCTTATACTGTTAGAGAATCATAAACTGACAGAGCTACATTGGATGTGGAGATACCGATGTTGGGCTGGGGTAAACACAGTAAGAAATCTCACACCAGGTTAAAGCCCAACAGGTTTATTTGATAGTGCCTTTATATGTCCTAATCAGAACTCTCCACTCACCTAACGAAGGAACAGCATTTCCGAAAGCTAGTGGCATTTACTATCAAATAAACCTGTTGGACTTTAACCTGGTGTTGTGAGACTTCTTACAGATATATACAGCACAGAAACAGGCCCTTCCATCCAACCCATTGTAGTTTCTCTACAATGACTTCAACCCAGTTGCTTGTGTATGGACATTTCCCATCCATGTACCTGTCCCAATGGATTTCGATTGTTGTAATTGTACACATCTCTACACCTTTTCTGACAGACCATTCCATGCATGCATTGCCCTCCCCCCACTGCATTGAGTTGCCACTTTTTAAGTCTGTTCTCTCTCACCTTAAACATTTTCCCCTCTAGTTTTTGAACACCCCTATCTTGTAGGAAAGACCTTGGTTTGTCACCTTACTGCCAGTATTGATAGTTCCCAATCAATGAAACTCTACAGAACAGAAGGAGGCCATTCGGCCCATTGAGTCTGCACAATCCCACCCAGGCCCTATCCCCACATCGCTACATATTTTACCCCTTAATCTCTCTAACCTACATATCTCAGGACACAAAAGCGCAATTTTAGCATGGTCAATCAACCTAACCCGCACATCTTTAAACTGTGGGAGGAAACTGAAGCACTCAGAGCAAACCCACGCAGGAGAACGTGAAAACTCCACACAGACAGTGACCCAAGCCTGGAATCGAACCCAGGTCCCTGGAGCTGTGAAGCAGCAGTGCTAACCACTGTGCTACCGTGCGACGTAATGGTAGAAATTCCCAATGTAGAAATGTACAGCAAAATGGGCCACTTGCCCTTCAAGCCTTCACTGCCATTCAGATAAGATTATGGCTAATCTAATTGTGGCCTGAAAAATAAATGTAGACTCCTTTTGATTCCATAGAGTTTTGGTTTCGAGAAAACTGCATTGTTAGAACATAGAACATTACAGCACAGAACAGGCCCTTCGGCCTTCGATGTTGCGCCGACCAATATAAAAAGCAATGACCCTCCAAACTAAACCATTCCCTTCTCTTCCATATACTTATCAACTAACCTCTTAAATGCCACCAAACTTGGCGCATCTACAACGGCCACAGGCAGGGTATTCCACTCCCGAACCACCCTTTGGGTAAAGAACCTACCTCTGACATCCGTCCTATAACTATCACCCCTTAATTTAAAGCTGTGTCCCTTTGTGCTAGCTTTCTCCATCCTAGGAAAAAGGCTATCACTGTCCACCCTATCTATACCTCTAATCATCTTATATGTTTCGATAAGGTCCCCTCTTAGCTGCCTCCTTTCTAACGAAAACAAATGTTATCATGGATAGCTCAGGAAATTGGTGGTGATCTTTCAGGAATGACTGGAGGCAGGGAGGGTATCAGAGGACTGGAAAGTAGCTAATGTAACATCGCTGTTTCAGAAGGGAGGGAGACAGCAGACAGGAAATTATAGACTCGCTGGCCTGACATCGATCATTGGCCAGATTTTAGAGTCCATTATTAAAGATGAGATCGTGGAGTACTCGGAAGTGTGTGATGAAGTAGGACTGAGTGAGCACGGCTTTGTCAAGGGAAGGTCATGTCTGACAAATCTGTTTAAGTTCTTTGAGGAGGTAATAAGGAAGTTCAATAAAGAAGAACCAGTGGATGTGATTTATTTAGATTTCCAGAAGGCCTTTGACAAGATGCTGCCTAAGAGACTATTCAATATGTTAAGAGTCCATTGTGTCATGGGTAAGATCCTGGCATGGACAGAATTGGCTGATTGGCAGAAGGTGTAGAGTGGGGACAAAAGGGGTCATTTTCAGGATGGCAGCCATAGACTCATGCTGTGCCTCAAGGGTCAGTGCTGGGACAACAACTTTTCACAACATCCATCAACAATTTGCTGGAAGGAACTGAAGGCACTTTTGCTAAATTTGCAGGTGATACAAATATGTGTAGAGGGACAGATAGTATTGAGGAAGCAGGGGGTTTGCAGAAGGACTTGGACAAGTTAGGAGACTGGGCAAAGAAGTGGCAGATGGAGTACAGTGTGAAAAAGTGTGAGGTTCTGCACTTTGGAAGGAGAAATGGAGGAATAGATTATTTTCTAAATGGGAAAATGCTTCAGAAATCAGAACTACAAAGGGACTTGGAAGTCATTGCCCAACATTCTCTTCAGGTTAACGTGCAAGTTCAGTGGGCAGTTAGGAAGACAAATGCAATGTTAGCATTAATGTTGAGAGGGTTAGAATACAAGAGCAGGGATGGACTTCTGAGGCTGGATAAGACTCTGGTCAGACCCTATTTGGAGTATTGTGAGCAGTTTTGGACTGCCGTATCTAAGGGATGTGACAGCCTTGGAAAGGGTCCAGGGAAGGATCACAAAAATGATCCCTCGAATGAAAAGTTGTCATATGAGGAACGGTGAGGGCTCTGGGTCTGTCCTCCTTGGAGTTTAGAAGGATGAAGGAAGATTTCATGGGATTTAAGTACATGGGATTTAATGGGATTGGAAGTTATAGATAATTAGAGTAGATACTGATATGATTGGCACAACTTGTGGGCTGAAGGGCCTGTTTGTGTTGTAGTGTTCTATGTTCTATTTCATTGAAACTTATGGATAATGTGACGCCTGGATAGAGTGGATGTGGAGAGGATGTTTCTACTAGTTCGAAAAACTAGAACCAAGGGCACAACTTCAGGCTAAAGGAATAATCCTTTAAATAAATCCTCTAACGGAGTAATCCTTTAAATAAATCCTCTAACGGAGTAATCCTTTAAATAAATCCTCTAAAGGAGTAATCCTTTAAAGCAGAATGAGGAGGAATTTGGAATACTGCGTCCAGTTCTGGTCACCTTACTACCGGAAGGACGTGGAGACTCTGGAGAGAGTGCAGAGGAGGTTTACCAGGATGCTGCCTGGTATGGAAGGTCTGAGTTACGAGGAGAGATTAGGCAAATTGGGATTGTTTTCCTTAGAAAGACGTAGACTTAGAGGAGATCTGATAGAAGAATACAAGATTATGAAGGGGATAGATAGAGTAAACAGGGTTAAGCTTTTTCCTAGGATGGACTCAAATAGCACGAGGGGTCACGGGCTTAGGGTGAGGGGGTAAGGTATAATTTGGATGCTAGAGGGAGTTTTTTCACACAGAGGGTGGTGGGGTATGGAATGCGCTGCCAAGTAAAGTGGTGGAGGCAGGTACTCTGGAGTTATATGAGAAATACTTAGATGGGCACATGAACAGAACGGGAATGGAAGGGTATAAAAAACTGATTTAAAATAGGGATCATGAGCCTTGGGAGTCCCTGGGAAGTGTGTAAATAGTCGATGACATTGATGTATTTGTTTTATCCTACAGGTACTTTGGTCGGCCTTGTTGTCTAACAAGAGGAATACACGCGATAGGTCGTGAGAGGGCTGCTCTTGGATTTTTTTTGAGAGTATCCTAGTGCTTCAGATCATTAGTGTATGCTTGACCTGGACCATTTGATGGGCAACATGACAGCTCAGTGACTATCGCTGTGCTGTGCAGATACATGGATTTGGGCCTGTTTCTGTGGGAATTTGCGCATTCCCCCCGTGCTTGTGTGGGTTTTCTCCGGGTGCTCCGGTTTCCTCCCACATCCCAAAGATGTGCTCTTAGGCTAATTGGCAGAACAAATTCTCCCTAAATTGTCTCAAATTTGGTTTTTAATCCATAGATCTATAAACATGGACAGGGATCATGGGTAGAAGTGGAAACATCGGGGTGGCGGCATGGGATTGTTGGGCCGAAGGGCCTGTTTCCCGTGCTGTTTGTTCTTTGTTCTTTGTATAGCCGCATATTATTGGTGTGAACTGTCCATATTGAATCTGAGGGATAAGAATTGAATCTGTGAATATCAATACATTTGTTGACATGACCTTATCAACTTTACATTTACATAGATGATCTGGAGGAAGGGGCTGAGTGCAGGGTGATGAAATTTGCTGATGACACGAAGATGAGTGGAAAAGTAAATTGCGTGGAGGGTGTGGAAAGCCTGCAGAGGGATCTGGATAGGTTGAGTGAGTGGGCGAGGACCTGGCAGATGGAGTATAATGTTAGCAAGTGTGAGGTTATCCAATTTAGTAGAAATTGGTAGGAGGGATTATTATTTAAATGCGAAAAGCTGCAGCACGCTACTGTGCAGAGGGACCTGGGGGTCCTTGCGCACGAATCACAAAAAACCCAGTCTGCAGGTGCAGCAGGTGATCAAGTGATCAAGAAGGCGAATGGAATGTTGGCCTTTATAGCGAGGGGGATAGAATATAAAAGCAGGGAGGTCTTGCTGCAACTGTACAGGGCACTGATGAGGCCGCAACTGGAGTACTGTGTGCAGTTTTGGTCATCACATTTGCAGAAGGATATATTGGCCCTGGAGGGAGTGCAGAGAAGGTTCGCTAGGCTAATACCGGAGATGAGGGGGTTAGCCTATGAGGAGAGATTGAGTAGACTGGGTCTGTACTCGTTGGAGTTTAGAAGGCTGAGGGGGGATCTTATAGAGACATATAAGATAATGAAGGGGATAGATAAAGATAGGGAGAGAGATTCTTCCTGCTGAGAACTCGAAGGGACAGCCTCAAAATAAGGGAGGGGGCAGTTTAGATCGGAGTTGGGGAGGAACTTCTTCACTCAAAGGATGATGAGTCTCTGGAATTCTCTGCCCATTGAAGTGGTGGAGGCTCCTCACTGAATATATTTAAGTCACAGGTAGATAGGTTTCTGATAGACAAGGGAATTAAGGGTTATGGGGAGAAAGGGGGAAAGTGGAACTGCTCCATTTCAGATCAGCCATGATCTTATTGAATGGTGGGACAGGCTCGAGGGGCTGGATGGCCGACTCCTGCTCCTATTTCTTATGTTCTTATGTTCTTACTGTTCAAACCTGATTCTGCCACTTTGTTTGTCACCATACAGCATCTCACACCCTCAGTGCAAAACTAATAACATGTTCAAAGACATCATTCTTACTATGCAATTCTGGACTTGACATCGCTCAGTGTCTCCATATTGGAATAAATCCACCGATCCAGGTGGACTGGACTTTTCGACACTGAGGCTGAGTGCACCTGATTCTCCAGCTGTCTAACTGTCAACATGGACCCCATGGGAGCATCACCAATGTGTCTGTGCCAATTAATGTTCATGACGTAATATTCAGCTATGTTCCTGGATCAATTATAAACGTGACAATCATCGAGTGTTTTGCAGAGCTCTCAGTAGATTCTGATCGAAATGCATGGATTACCGAAAGGTCTGTTCTTTTCTGTTTATTACACCAGGCTTGCAGTTGTTGGTGCTCCAGGTAAAGTATTGCCGTTAGTAATAACATTGTTATTACTCTTCATGAGTTTCAGTAATTTGACATTATTTGCACCCTTCAATATCTCTCCTTTAACTAGATGATTCCATCCCTAGCTTACCTGAATTTTTTTTTAGCATACGTTAGGCATTTTAATGTATTTGTGTCTGCATTGTTACGCAATTGAAAGGGGATTAGCCTCCTCACCATGCTGCAATTTCTCCTCCTGAACAGTATCTCATGTGTCTAAGATCAGGCATCAGAGACCAAGCCTAAAATGGGTTGCAATCCCTCATCTTCTCAGCTTGGATCTGGCTTTTCCCCTTTTTATGAATTGCATTCAATTGGATTTTGAATTTGATTTTTAAGTAAGCAAGGAATCGATTTGGGTTGCCTAAATGATGTAAAAACATTTTTAAAAAGTGTCACTTTTGTGGATTGAATCTATTATTTAACAGTTGAATTCTCCGTGGCGATGCTTAATTTCTATTCACTTAGGTAACATCCCTCCTCTCCCAAAATCCAATCAACTTTTCTCCATTAGCTGGACAATTGTAGCTCCTTCATGTTGGTTATTTCAAATTACAAAATATCCTCCCACTCACCTGATGAAGGAACAGTGCTCCGAAAGCTCGTGCTACCAAACAAACTGGTTAGTATTTAACCCAGTGTCGTGAGACTTCTTACTTTGTCTTTCCAATAATTTCATGCGATGTGAATGCATCGGCAATGCAAACAATAATTGCAAATCAGTAATTGTCCCTGTATTGTTTGCTTTCTTGCCAGAGAGGCACGGTAGCACAGTGGTTAGCACTACTGCTTCACAGCTCCAGGCACTGGGTTCGATTCCCTGCTCGGGTCACTGTCTGCGTGGAGATCGTACATTCTCCTCATGTCTGTGTGGGTTTCCTCCGGGTGTTCTGGTTTCCTCCCACAGTCCAAAGATGTGCGGGTTAGGTTGATTGGCCAGGCTAAAAATTGCCCCTTAGTATTCTGAGAGGTGTAGGTTAGAGGGGATTAGTGGGTAAATATGTAGGGATATGGGGGTAGGGTCGGTGCAGACTCAATGGGCTAAGTGGACACTTGCTCCTTTGTGGAGATTTGTGATTCTATGCAGTTTCACATCGAACCACGTGTGTGACATAGCATGTGGTGAGAGATGTTTTCAGAAGCAAAGTGCCGCCAAAATCTTCAGCTAACACAAAGACCAGTAATTATTTCCTACTGCTAATGGTCCCTAGAGGAGGTGATGTCCACATCCTGTGAACAAGCAAGTAATTTTAAACATGTCCCACATTCTGGTCTCATTTCCTGATCATTGGAATTACCCTCCTGAATCTCACTGACCCTGCTACATTTCTGGAAATTCAAATCATTTCTGCTGTTACATAAATCCAGGATTTGATGAGAATTGTACATTTTACTGAGAATAAATGATAAAGTTGTGAGAGTGGGTCTTTCTGGATTCCCTGTACTTTTTAACTATTCACATTATATCACCTCTATAATATCTCAGGGTGAGTTAAGTGTTGAAACTGTGCTAACTGTTGCGTTAAGATCCATCCCCTAGATTTTATACAATAAGGAAAGATTATTCTCCTATTAGAAAGTTGAAATATTTCTGTTTGATTAGTTTATAGGGGAGGGGTGTCTCTCACTACATTCCACAGTAAACAGGCTCTATATTTTCTGCAGGAATGGCTAGTGTTCTATCTCCAGGAATTCCCGGGAGTTCCGTCTTCCCAACAGATCCTCACATAGAGGAAGGATTATCCGAGAACTCTGTTTCACATCACTGACAGTTTGACTGAGCATTTTCCAGCAGCAAGTTTCCTCATTCAGAAAATTCTGGTTTCCTCGGCTCAGGTGTAAGCTCTGCCGTCCTGCCACATTTAGTTGTGAATGGTAGTGCACAATGAAATAGCAGAAGGAGGAAGCTCCCCAAATATCCCATCCTCATGATGGAAAACAACAAACACATCAGTGCAAAAAATATGGCTCAAATATTAGTAACTAACTTCAGTGGTTGAACCATCCAGAGTCCCCAGCACCACAGATATATCACCAGCTAACTCGATTCACTCCATACAGTGTCAACAAATAGCTAAAGGTAATGGATACTGCAAAGACCACAGATCCTGACAATATTCCAGTACTGAAGATTATTGCTCCAGAAGTTGCTCTATTCCTAGCCAAGCTGTTCCAATAAGGCTACAACACTGATGTTTACCCAACATAGTGGGAAATTGCCCAGGTATGACATGAACAAAAAGGAAAGAACAAATCCCATCTGTCTATTTACTGCCCCACCAGAGTACTCTCGATCATCAGCACAGTAATGGAAGGCCTCATCGAGACTGTCAAGCGGCACTAACTTAGCAATGACCTGCTCACTGACTCTGAGTGTGTGCTTACTCATGGTCACTCAGTCCCTACCTCATTACAGCCTTGATGCAAACACAGACAACAGAGCTGAACTCAGGATGTGAGATGAGAGTGTCTGCCCTTGACATCAAGGCAGAACATGACTACGTGTAGCAAAAAGAAACAAAGAGAAAAACTGAAGTCAATGGTAGGTGGTAGACCAGGTGTTAGGCTTGGAAGTTAGTGAACATTTTGGTGATAGTGACCACAATTCGGTTACGTTCACCTTAGTGATGGACAGGGATAGGCATGAAGCTGGGGGCTGTAGTTATAGCTGGGGGAAGTGTAATTATGAGGCCATCAGGAGAGAATTAGGGTGCGTAGATTGGACTAGGGAACTACAGGGACTGGGAACATCTGGAAGGTGGTGCTTATTCAAGGAGCAGCTGCTGAGAGTCCTTGATAAGTATGTCCCTGTCAGGCAGGGAGGAAATGGACAAGTAAGAGAGCCTTGGTGTACGAAAAGAGTTGATTTGCTGGTTAAGAAGAAAAAGGAGGCTTATGTAAGGATGAGGCTTGAAGGCTCAGGTAGTGCAATGGATAGCTATAGATTAGCTAGGAAGGAGGTAAAAAGTGAATTGAGGAGAGCTAAGAGGGGACACGAGAAGATGTTGGCTGATAGGATGAAGGAGAATCCTAAAGCTTTCTTTCGATATGTTAAGAATAGAAGATTGGTTAGGGCAAGATTAGGGCCAGTCATAGATAGCAGTGGGAAGTTGTGCGTGGAGCCTGAAGAGATTGGCGAGGCACTGAATAAATATTTCTCTCCGGTATTCACGCAGAGTGCTGGAAATGTAGCTGTGGAGAGCACTGAGGTACAGGGTTGCAAAGTGGGGAGTATTGTAGTAGATAGGGAGGAGGTGTTAGAAATTCTCGAGGGTTTGAAGTTGGATAAGTCCCCTGGGCCGGACGGGATTTACCCTAGGATTCTCTGGGAGGAAAGAGAGGAGATTGCAGAGCCTCTGGCTCTGATCTTCAGGTCCTCGTTGGTTACGGGTGTGGTTCCGGAGGACTGGAGGATAGCGAATGTGGTCCCATTGTTTAAGAAGGGAAGAGAGACCTTCCAGGGAATTATAGGCCAGTGAGTCTTACTTCTGTTGTGGGCAAGGTATTGGAGAGAATTATTAGGGATAGGATTTATAGTTATTTAGAGAGAAATGAATTGATTGGGATAGTCAGCATGGTTTCGTGAAGGGTAGGTCATGCCTTACTAACCTCATTGAGTTTTTTGAGAAAGTGACCAGAGAGGTGGATGGGGGTAAGGCGGTTGTTGTAGTATATATGGACTTTAGTAAGGCGTTTGATAAGGTGGCCCATGGAAGACTTCTGCAGAAAATGCAGATGTATGGGATAGAGGGTGATTTTAGCTAATTGGGTTAGGAATTGGCTAGCAGATAGAAGACAGAGGGTGGTGGTTGATGGGAGATATTCATCGTGGAGTTCGGTGACAAGTGGTGTGCCTCAGGGGTCTGTTTGGGGCCCCTGCTGTTTGTAATTTTTATAAATGATCTGGATGAGGGTATTGAGGGAAGGATCAGTAAATTTGCAGATGATACTAAAGTTGGTGGTGTGGTAGATAGTGAAGAGGGGTGTTTTAGTTTACAGAGTGACTTGGACAAGTTGCAGAGCTGGGCCGAGAGGTGGCAAATGGAGTTTAATGTGGAAAGGTGTGAGGTAATGCACTTTGGCAGGAACAATAAATGTGTAGAGTATAGGGCTAATGGTAGGGCTCTTAATAGTGTTGAGGAACAGAAGGATCTTGGTGTATGTGTCAATAGATCCCTGAAAGTAGCAGTCAAGTGGATAAAGTTGTTAAGAAGGCATATGGAGTCTTAGCTTTTATTGGTAGGGGGATTGAATTTAGGAGCAGCAGCATCATGTTGCAACTGTACAAAACTCTAGTGCGGCCGCACTTGGAGTATTGTGTGCAGTTCTAGTCGCCACATTATAAGAAAGATGTGGAGGCATTGGAGAGGGTACAGAGGAGGTTTACCAGGATGTTGCCTCGTATGGAGGGCAGGTCTTATGAAGAGAGGCTGAGGGATTTGAGGTTGTTTTCGTTAGAAAGGAGGCTGCTAAGAGGAGACCTTATTGAAACATATAAGATGATTAGAGGTTTAGATAGGGTGGACAGTGATAGCCTTTTTCCTAGGATGGAGAAAGCTAGAACGAGGGGACACAGCTTTAAATTAAGGGGTAGGAGTTATAGGACGGATATCAGAGGTAGGTTCTTTACTCAAAGAGTGATTAGGGAGTGGAATGCCCTGCCTGCAGCTGTTGTAGATGCGCCAAGTTGGTGGCGTTTAAGAGGTTAGTTGATAAGTATATGGATGAGAAGGGAATGGTTTAGTTAGGAGGGGCATTGCTTTTATTTTGGTCGGCACAACATCGAAGGCCGAAGGGCCTGTTCTGTGCTGTATTGTTCTATGTTCTATGTTCTATGTTCTATGTAATGAGAGAAGAAAACTCTGCCAGTTGGAGTAACACCAGCACAAAGGAAGATAATTATGGTTATTGGACCATCTACAAGATGCAGTGCAACAACTAACCATGGTCCGTTGCACAGCACATTCCAAACTGATTATTTCTATCCCTGGAAGGACAAGGGCAGCAAATGTATGGAGACATCACCACCTGGAAGTTCCCTGACTTGGAAATATATCACCATTCCTTCACAGCAACTGGGTCAAAATCCTGGGATTCTCTTTCTCACAGCACCATGGATACAACTACACCTCAGGAGTCCCTAAATGCAATGAGGGTGATATAATTGTGAGACTAGTTGCAGTTTAATTCCCAGCTATCTCACTTTGTTGGAGTGGATGAAGAGAGAGCCAGGAGACAGTAATCACAACAGATTTCGTGAAGGGTAGGTCGTGCCTTACTAACCTTATTGAGTTTTTTGAAAAAGTGACCAAAGAGGTGGATGGAGGTAAGGCAGTTGATGTGGTATATATGGACTTTAATAAGGCATTCGATAAGGTGTACCATGGAAGGCTTCTGCAGAAAATGCAGATGTATGGGATAGAGGGGGATTTAGTTAATTGGATTAGGAATTGGCTAGCGGATAGAAGACAGAGCGTGGTGGTTGATGGGAGATATTCATCTTGGAGTTCGGTTACAAGTGGTGTACCTCAGGGATCTGTTTTGGGGCCCCTGCTGATTGTAATTTTTATAAATGATCTGGATGAGGGTATTGAAGGATGGATTAGTAAGTTTGCGGATGACACTAAAGTCGGTGAGTGGTAGATAGTGAAGAGGGGTGTTATAGTTTGCAGAGAGACTTGGACAAGTTGCAGAGCTGGGCCGAGAGGTGGCAAATGGAGTTTAATGTGGAAAAGTGTGAGGTAATGCACTTTGGCAGGAATACTAAATGTGTAGAGTATAGGGCTAATGGTAGGATTCTTAATAGTGTTGATGAACAGAGGGATCTTGGTGTATTTGTGCATAGATCCCTGAAAGTAGGCAGTCAAGTCGATAAGGTTATTAAGAAGGCATACGGAGTCTTAGCTTTTATTGGTAGGGGGATTGAATTTCTGAGCCGCAACGTCATGTTGCAACTGTACAAAACTCTAGTGCGGCCGCACTTGGAGTATTGTGTACAGTTCTGGTCCCCAAATTATAAGAAAGATGTGGAGGCATTGGGAAGGGTACAGAGGAGGTTTACCAGGATGTTGCCTGGTATGGAGGGCAGGTCTTATGAAGAGAGGCTGAGGGATTCGAGGTTGTTTTCGTTAGAAAGGAGGCGGCTAAGAGGGGACCTAATCGAAACATATAAGATGATTAGAGGTTTAGCTAGGGTGGACAGTGATAGCCTTTTTCCTAGGATGGAGAAAGCTAGCACGAGGGGACACAGCTTTAAATTAAGGGGTATGAGTTATAGGACGGATATCAGAGGTAGGTTCTTTACTCAAAGAGGGATTAGGGAGTGGAATGCCCGGCCTGCAGCTGTTGTAGATGCGCCAAGTTTGGTGGCGTTTAAGAGGTTAATTGATAAGTATATGGAAGAGAAGGGAATGGTTTAGTTTGGAGGGGCATTGCTTTTTATTTTGGTCGGCGCAACATCGAAGGACGAAGGGCCTGTTCTGTGCTGTAATGTTCTATGTTCTATGAAAAGAGTGAGTCAACCCAATTTAATCAAGTCTGCTGCTCCAGACTGGAGCATTCGTGTTAAACTTAGCCGAGGGTTGGAGAGTGAGTTGATCATTCAGCTACTCTGAGCCAGCCCATGCTGAGTTCAAAAGGGAAATGGTAAATCTAATAGTGACACAGGAAAACTAAACTCATTGATTAGTAAAAAAACTGCGGTTTGTGACTGGTTTCACATTGCTGTGAACTGGAAGCAGCAACAGAAAGGGTTAATGATGGTTCTGCTGTTGATGTGATGTACATGGATATTCAAAAATCATCTGATGCAGTGACACAACAGACTTGTGGCATAAGCTCATTAAATAAATGGGGAAATCACAACATGGATACAAAATTGGATGAACAATAAGTAGAACATAGAACATTACAGCACAGAACAGGCCCTTCGGCCTTCGATGTTGTGCCGACCAAAATAAAAAGCAATGCCCCTCCAAACTAAACCATTCCCTTCTCTTCCATATACTTATCAATTAACCTCTTAAACGCCACCAAAACTTGGCGCATCTACAACAGCTGCAGGCAGGGCATTCCACTCCCTAATCACTCTTTGAGTAAAGAACCTACCTCTGATATCCGTCCTATAACTCATACCCCTTAATTTAAAGCTGTGTCCCCTCGTGCTAGCTTTCTCCATCCTAGGAAAAAGGCTATCACTGTCCACCCTATCTAAACCTCTAATCATCTTATATGCTTCAATAAGATCCCCTCTTAGCCGCCTCCTTTCTAACGAAAGCAACCTCAAATCCTTCAGCCTCTCTTCATAGGACCTGCCCTCCAGGCAACATCCTGGTAAACCTCCTCTGTACCCTCTCCAATGCCTCCACATCTTTCTTATAATGTGGGGACCAGAACTGCACACAATACTCCAAGTGCGGCCGCACTAGAGTTTTGTACAGCTGCAACATGATGCTGCGGCTCCTAAATTCAATCCCCCTACCAATAAAAGCTAAGACTCCATAAGCCTTCTTAACAACTTTATCCACTTGACTGCCTACTTTCAGGGATCTATTGACACATACACCAAGATCCTTCTGTTCCTCAACACTATTAAGAGCCCTACCATTAGCCCTATACTCTACACATTTATTGTTCCTGCCAAAGTGCATTACCTCACACTTTTCCACATTAAACTCCATTTGCCACCTCTCGGCCCAGCTCTGCAACTTGTCCAAGTCACTCTGTAAACTATAACACCCCTCTTCACTATCTACCACTCCACCGACTTTAGTGTCATCTGCAAATTTACTGATCCATCCCTCAATACCCTCATCCAGATCATTTATAAAAATTACAAACAGCAGGGGCCCCAAAACAGACCCCTGAGGCACACAACTCGTCACCGAACTCCACGATGAATATCTCCCATCAACCACCACCCTCTGTCTTCTATCTGCCAGCCAATTCCTAATCCAATTAGCTAAATCACCCTCTATTCCACACATCTGCATTTTCTGTAGAAGTCTTCCATGGGCCACCTTATCAAACGCCTTACTAAAGTCCATATATACTACATCAACCGCCTTACCCCCATCCACCTCTTTGGTCACTTTCTCAAAAAACTCAATGAGGTTAGTAAGGCATGACCTACCCTTCACGAAACCAAGTAATGGATATTTTACAGGCTGGAGGATGTCTGTAATGGAGAACCCTAGCGGTCAGTATTGGGATCCTTGCTCTTCCCTGATATATATGAAAGATCTGGGTATTTGCAGCATAGAGGGAAATTTAAAGGTTTGTTGATCACAGCAATCTTTGAGGCATCGGAAACTGTGAGGAGGGAAGCTTGGGACTGAAAAACAGGCCATGGTGGAGTGTTCAGATTGAAGGCTGATTAAGTTCAATGCAGAAGTGTGTGGTGTAATACTTTCTAGAAGCATGTACATGAGCAAGCAATATAAAATAATTGGTAGAATTTTTAACGGATTGCAGGATCAGAGGGACTGAACGTATATGTAATTGATCATGCTGTTAGCAGGGCAGTGTAGGTAGCAGTTAATAAAGAATACAGCATCTTGGGTTTTACTGTTATGAAATAGTTTTTATTTGTGGGCATTAGATAATTCATGAGTTTAAAGTTTAATTTGTGTTTCTGTGCTCAGAAAGGCCCAAAACTTTAATTTCACTTCATGCTAAACAAAGCTGCCTGCCTCGTTTCACTTTAAACTGTCGCTGAATTTTAATTTAAGTTTTTACTACATTGTAAGAGTTAAAGAGGTTTAAAAAATGGCTGCTTATATTCAGAGGTCAACAATGAATGACAGAATCACTGAGTTTCAGTTGCAACCAGTTAACCCAGGAAGCATGAGGGTGTTCACAGAGACTGTGAGTAGAGACAGGGAAATGCAGGCATTCAGAAAGCAGGAATCAGAAGATAAATCACCATCAGAAACCAAGGCGGAAAAGAGGAGTTCCAGGAAGACAGAAGTCAAAGTGACAATAAAAGCTGAACCTATTCAAGCCACTGCTCCCTGAAGCTAAAGACAGGAGCAGAAAGAGGCTCCCAATTAAAGATAAAGCTGCGAGATTGAGACATGGTAAAATTTGCTCACGAGAATCCAAGCATCTGATATAATCCTAAAGTTGATGACACCTTCATATAGACTATGAAACACTGGTGTACTCTTGGCATAGCTGAATATGAAGGAATAATGAAAGGAAACATTGAAATATTAGAACATAGAACATTACAGCGCAGTACAGGCCCTTCAGCCCTCGATGTTGTGCCGACCAATGGAATCAATTTTATGACCCTCTAACCTAAACTATTTCAATTTTATCCATATGCCTATCCACTGACCATTTGAACGCCCTTAAACTTTATGAGTCCACAATTGCTGCAGGCAGGGCCTTCCACGCCCTTACTACCCTCTGAGTGAAGAGCCCACCTCTAACATCCGTCCTATAACTACCACATTTAAAGCTATGTCCCCTCGTGTTATCCACCTGAGGAAGAATGCTCTCACTATCCACCCTATCTAATCCTATCTACTCTGATCATCTTATATGTCTCAATTAAGTCACCTCTTAGCCTTCTTCTCTCTAATGAAAATAACCTCAAGTCCCTCAGCCTGTCCTCATAAGACCTACCCACCATGCCAGGCACCATCCTGGTAAACCTCCTCTGCACCCTTTCCAATGCCTCCACATCTTTCTTATAATGCGGCGACCAGAACTGCACACAATACTCCAAGTGCGGCCACACCAGAGTTTTGTACAGTTGCAACATGACATCTCGGCTCCAAAATTCAATCTCTCTACCAATGCTAACACTATACACCTCCTTAACAACCTTATCAACCTGGATATCAACTTTCAAGGACCTATGCACCTGTACACCGAGATCTCTCTGCTCATCTACACTACTAAGAATCCTACCATTAGCCCTATATTCTGCACACATATTACTCTTACCAAAGTGAATCACTTCACACTTTTCCACATTAAACTCCATTTGCCACTTCTCGACCCAGCTCTGCAGCTTATCTATGTCCCTCTGCAAACTGTAACATCCATCCTCACTGTCTACAACTCCTCCAACTTTGGTATCGTCAGCAAATTTACTCACCCATCCCTCTACACCTTCATCTAGGTCATTTATAAAAATGACAAACAGCAGTGGTCCCAAAACAGACCCCTGAGGTACACCACTAGTAACTGAACTCCAGGTTGAATATATCCCATCAACCACCACCCTCTGTCTTCTATTGGCTAACCAATTCCTAATCCAAATTGCTAAACCTCCCTTAATCCCATGCATCTGCATTTTTTGCAGTAGTCTTCCACAGGAAACCTTATCAAATGCTTTGCTAAAAATCCATGTACACCACATCAACTGCCTTACCCTTATCTACCTTTTTAGTCACCTTTTCAAAAAACTCGATAAGGTTTGTGAGGCACAACCTTCCCTTCACAAATCCATGTTGGAGAGGGATTCTTGGTGAGAGAAAGCATTGTTTGTGAAAAGATTCCAAAAGCTGCTTTGTTTTCTAGAATGGAGATTATAGACACTCGTGTGGAAGCAAGAGTCCCAGTGAGACTAGTTTTCTCACACTGTGACAAACATTTGGGGAGATTTGAGGAAGAATCCACTGAAGTTACTTTGGGTGGCGTCTGTCACTTAGTTTCAGAGAGTGGTGTATCACAGGTGGTTTGTTGGTTTAATTGACTGTGTACTTCCTGAACATTAGAGCATAAAATCTATTTTGTACCTTGTGTCATCCTTACAGATCTGTAGACATCTGTGATTTAGATGGGGTGAAGTAGTGGTGCATTATAGTTATTTTTAAGCAAAGTGTATTGTTAGAAGTTAATTGTTATTCTGTTCATCTACATTTCTAAATATTAAAAAAAATAGAAATTATGATATACTGAGCTGGTCGTTGACAATAGTTAGATCTCACTTCAGTGTGTCATACTTTAGGAAGGCTTAGAACATTGGAGAGAGTGCTGAAGTGGCTTCCAAGATTGGTTACAGAGATGTGAAATTTCAGCACGAGGTTTAATTGGAGAGGTTTTGACTTTTCTCCTTGGAGGGAAGAATGCAAAAAGGAGATTTGACAGAAATGTTTAAGATAGTGAGGATGCTGGACAGAACAGGTCGCAAAAAACATGTTGCTGCTCGGACAAGGAGCAGGAACAAGCTTTAAAGTGATTTATGAAAAAAGCAAGCATGGTGCGAGGAAAGCCTATTTGTTTTACAGTGTCTGTTTCATGTCTGGAGTTGAGGTGGAGGTGATTTTACAAGGCTGTAGTCAGAATCAGGATGAATAAAAATGCACGTGTTGCTGAAACTTAACAGGGAGGTTTATTTTTACAAACCTTACACACACCATAAAGTTTAGTACTTACCCGGCAGAGAGAGTCAATGATTCGGCAGGCTGATCTCCCAGGATAAGGCTAAGGCTATCTAGGTGTGCTGACTCCCTGCAATGTCCCATTGTCGGATATTCGACTGCAGAATTTGTGGTAGCGGGGGACTGTGTTCACACTCTTCCCCATTTATTTCAGGCAATGCTGGCACCATCTCCAAAGGCAGCCAGCAGGACTCTGAAACACAGCACTCTCGAGGGAGCAGCGAGGGAGCTCTGCTTACTGAATGAGGGGCTGAAATGACAGAAAGCAGACCAAGGGTTGCTGTGGAATCACTAACTCATCCTGGAGACGTTTCCTCCGGCTGTTCGGGCTCAGAGGGAGGGGTCCTGTTCCCTCAGGATGGGAGGAGGTTATCCCATCATTACAAGCCAGTCTGGATGGAGGTTGCTGGAGGTGAGCAGATTTCAGACACGTGGTTACAGTGTGGAAAAGGATCACTGTCCTGATGTGTTCTGACACGGTGAGTGCAGCACAGCCTGAGATGTGAATAAGGATGAGAGTGAAATTGTAGAAAGAACATCTCCAGCCAGACACTGGCAATGCAAAGGCAGCAGCATTGACTGTCAGAGACATGTCCGTTAGGCTGGCACCAGTATAGGCTAGAGCAGGGTTCACCAACATATTCACTGGGCAAACACACGGCAATGTTTTTCTCACTCAAGGGGCCGATGAGTAAATTTCAGAATGATCAAGTTTGGCACAGCAGAAATTTCAATTAAAAACTAAACTGAGAAATGAAAAGAAACAACTTGCTGAGCAGAATAATGAGGAATAAATAAAGATGATGATTAGAGTTTAATCCTCATCAATCACAAATTGTTTCTCTCCCACATGTTGCAGATTGGCTCAAAAACCTATCAGCAGCAAACATTGGAAAGAAACGGTGTGTGATTGGAGGAGCAGCTCCATACAGATCCTTCCATTCAAACTGAACTGTGAGACTGAGATTTTGGAAACTCGCTCCGGGGGTCGCATTGAGGAGCTTCGAGGGTCACATTCACTCTCTTGGTCCTTGCATTGGACAACCCTGGGCCAGTGGATGTGTTTGATGAGTGAGTAATAAATTAATTAGGTAACCCTAATGAATGGGCACAGGAGAGCATCTGGTGAGGTTAAAACACAGAGTTTGTGTATTCATCACTGGGCACAGAGAGCAGTCTGAAGGACGTATTGGGATAAGAACAAAATAACCAGGAGCAGCAGAAGGCCGTTCAGCCCCTCGAGCATACTCCATCATGGTCGTTCTAATTGTAGTCTCAACTCTTTTCCCTGTCGCTCTCCCATAACCCTTGATTCACTTCTCAATCCAAAATCATTCTTCACTCAGCCTTGAATATATTCAATGACTCTGCTGCCACTAGTCTCCAGGGAAGAGAATTCCACTGACCAACAACCATTGAAAAAAATCAATTTCTCCTCATCTCAGTCTTAAGGGACTGACAATTACATTTTAAAATCTGTCTCCTTGTTCTGGTCTCTCTGACCAAGAAGAAACAGAAATCACCCTGTCTCATCTCCACAATGCGATCACCTTTTAATCTTCTGAACTTTCACAGATTTTGCTTCAATCTGCTCAAATTGTCCTCGTTAAATAAATCTCTCCATCCAAGGAATCAGCCGAGTGAACGTTCTCTGAACTGGCTCTAATATAATTCTATCCTTTTTTAAGTAAAGAGCCCAATACTTTGTATATTACTCCAGCTGAGTTCTATTGAAGATCATGTAAAACTGCAACAAAACCTTTCTACTCCTACCTTTCATTCCTTTTGCAATAAGAACATGAAAAAACAGGAGCAGGAGTCATTTATTCTGTCCTTCAAATCCACTCCACCATTCAATGTGACAATGGCTGATCCTCTGCTTCAACACCATTTCCAACATTATCCCTGCATTCCTTGATTCACCAGCATTCAAATGGAAAACAAATACCCCTCATCTCAGCCTAAATAACTACCCCTTATTCTCACATTGTGTCCCAGGTTTCAGATCCTCCAGCAAGGGGAAACATCCTTTCTGCATCTGGGTTATTGAACCCTGTAAATAGTGTAGGTTTGAATAAGTTCAGCTGCCATTTTTCTAAAGGCCTGAGAATAAAGTGTTTCTGTTCCTCAGAGGACAATCCATCAGTCCCCGGACCTATTTAGTGACCCTTCTTTACATGCCACATAAACTTTGCTTCAGGCAGGAAAATAAAACTGTCCACAATATTTCAGGTTGGTTTCAACAAGGCTGCATTATAATTACAGGGAGATACCTTTTCTCTCAACTCAAGTCCTCTTAGAGAAATGGCTAACATATCATTTGTTATCTTAACTGCTCTCATCTTTGCTTACAGTGCCTCATGAACAAGTACATCAAAATATCAAAATGTCTGTTTTTTCTACAAAATTGGATAACCTCACATTTTTCCTCTTTGTAGTCCAGCTGGTAAAGTTTTGGCCACTCCCTGAGCCTCTCCACTTCCCCCTGAAACATTTTTGCATCCTCCTCACAATTCAGATTTTCACCTAGTTTTCCATTATTCCCACAATGTAAATATTATATTTGATCCCCACATACACATCATTGATATAGATTCTGAATAGCTGAGACTCAAACACTGATCTCTGCGGTTCTCCACTAATTAGAGGCCGTCAACCCAACAAAACCCCATTTATTCCAACTCCTTGTTTCTGTCCAGTAACCGGTTCTCAATCCATGCTGGGATATTCCATCCAATCTGTGAGCTAATCTTCTATTCAACTTTTGATTAACTGAGCAATTTATGCAGTAAATGGAAGAACCCATAGGAGCATTGACCTACACAGAGGGATCTGTGCGTACAAGTATACAGATCCCTGAAAATGGTAACACAGGTGGGTAAGGTGGTCAAGAAGGCAGACAGCACGCTTGTCTTCATCAACTGAAGTATTAACTATAAAAGTTAGCAACTTACGTTTTAGTTGAAACTTCAGTTGGCACATTTGAATTTTGTGTATAGTTCTGTTCATCATACTATCAGAAGGATGTGGATGCTTTGGAGAGGGTGCAAAGAAGGTTAACCAGAACGTTGCCTGGTCAAGGAGGGTTAAGGTATGAAGAGAGGTTGGATAAACATGGTTTGTTTTCACCACAGAAAGGAAGGCTGAGGGGTGACCTGATGGAGGTATAGACAATTATAGAAAAATTTTCACACAGAGAGTGGTGAATGCACTGCCAATAGAAGTGTTGGAAGCAGGCATGTTACCAACGTCCAACATACATCTTTACAGATACATGAACAGGAGACAAACAGAGGAATAGACAGTAAATACTGGGTCTGAATAAGGATTAGGAGTCAGGCTTGGTGGGCCGAAGGTCTTGTTATGGTGCTTTGTTCTTCTTTGTATAAGATTAAAATCACCTGTGATTATTGCAGTACATCTTTACAAGACCTCATTATTTTTCCTGTCTACGTGTCAGGGATTCTGATTATTGTTAGGGGCCTTTAAATGATTCCCACAAGTGATCTTTTAACTTTGTTAATTCTGATCTCTAACCAAACTGATTCTGCATCTTGATCATTGGAATTAAGTTCAACTCTCGCTGCTGAAATGACATCTGTTACTAACAGTGAGACTCCACCACCATGCCCTGTGCTCCATTTACTGTCACCTACTCACTCTCCGCTTTTCACAAATCAATGGAAGTTGTGCCCAGGGAAACCAATAACATGAGGATCTGTGAGACTGATACCCCATTGCTCAGAGATCAGAGAAGCAACAGGAGTCAGAGTAAAAGCAATTTTCCTTATTTATAACTGACATAATAGAACATAGAACATAGAACATAGAACAATACAGCACAGAACAGGCCCTTCGGCCTTCGATGTTGTGCCGACCAAAATAAAAAGCAATGCCCCTCCTAACTAAACCATTCCCTTCTCATCCATATACTTATCAACTAACCTCTTAAACGCCACCAAACTTGGCGCATCTACAACAGCTGCAGGCAGGGCATTCCACTCCCTAATCACTCTTTGAGTAAAGAACCTACCTCTGATATCCGTCCTATAACTCATACCCCTTAATTTAAAGCTGTGTCCCCTCGTGCTAGCTTTCTCCATCCTAGGAAAAAGGCTATCACTGTCCACCCTATCTAAACCTCTAATCATCTTATATGCTTCAATAAGATCCCCTCTTAGCCGCCTCCTTTCTAACGAAAACAACCTCAAATCCTTCAACCTCTCTTCATAGGACCTGCCCTCCATACCAGGCAACATCCTGGTAAACCTCCTCTGTACCCTCTCCAATGCCTCCACATCTTTCTTATAATGTGGCGACCAGAACTGCACACAATACTCCAAGTGCGGCCGCACTAGAGTTTTTTACAGCTGCAACATGATGCTGCGGCTCCTAAATTCAATCCCCCTACCAATAAAAGCTAAGACTCCATAAGCCTTCTTAACAACTTTATCCACTTGACTGCCTACTTTCAGGGATCTATTGACACATACACCAAGATCCTTCTGTTCCTCAACACTATTAAGAGCCCTACCATTAGCCCTATACTCTACACATTTATTGTTCCTGCCAAAGTGCATAACCTCACACTTTTCCACATTAAACTCCATTTGCCACCTCTCGGCCCAGCTCTGCAACTTGTCCAAGTCACTCTGTAAACTAAAACACCCCTCTTCACTATCTACCACACCACCCACTTTAGTATCATCTGCAAATTTACTGATCCATCCCTCAATACCCTCATCCAGATCATTTATAAAAATTACAAACAGCAGGGGCCCCCAAAACAGACCCCTGAGGCACACCACTCGTCACCGAACTCCACGATG
The DNA here is from genome assembly GCA_024679065.1 of Sphyrna mokarran. Classification (NCBI taxonomy): domain Eukaryota; kingdom Metazoa; phylum Chordata; class Chondrichthyes; order Carcharhiniformes; family Carcharhinidae; genus Sphyrna; species Sphyrna mokarran. The sequence continues at coordinate 43,383,893 of JAGIQG010000026.1, forward strand.
AATATCTCCCATCAACCACCACCCTCTGTCTTCTATCTGCCAGCCAATTCCTAATCCAATTAGCTAAATCACCCTCTATTCCACACATCTGCATTTCTGTAGAAGTCTTCCATGGGCCACCTTATCAAACGCCTTACTAAAGTCCATATATACTACATCAACCGCCTTACCCCCATCCACCTCTTTGGTCACTTTCTCAAAAACCTCAATGAGGTTAGTAAGGCATGACCTACCCTTCACGAAACCATGCTGACTATCCCCAATCAATTCATTTCTCTCTAAATAACTATAAATCCTATCCCGAATAATTCTCTCCAATACCTTGCCCACCACAGAAGTAAGACTCACTGGCCTATAATCCCCAGGAAGGTCTCTCTTCCCCTTCTTAAACAATGGGACCACATTCGCCATCCTCCAGTCCTCCGGAACCACACCCGTAACCAACGAGGACCTTAAGATCAGAGCCAGAGGCTCTGCAATCTCCTCTCTTGCCTCCCAGAGAATCCTAGGGTAAATCCCGTCCGGCCCATGGGACTTATCCAACTTCAAACCCTCGAGAATTTCTAACACATCCTCCCTATCTACTACAATACTTCCCAATTTGCAACCCTGTACCTCAGTGATCTCCATAGCTACATTTCCAGCACTCTGCGTGAATACCGAAGAGAAACATTTATTCAGTGCCTCACCAATCTCTTCAGGCTCCACGCACAACTTCCCACTGCTGTCTATGACTGGCCCTAATCTTGTCCTAACCAATCTTCTATTCTTAACATATCTAAAGAAAGCTTTAGGATTCTCCTTCATCCTATCAGCCAAAGTCTTCTCGTGTCCCCTCTTAGCTCTCCTCAACTCACTCTTTAGCTCCCTCCTGGCTAATCTATAGCTATCCATTGCACTAACCGAGCCTTCAAGCCTCATCCTGACATAAGCCTTCTTTTTCCTTTTAACCAGCAAATCAACTTTTTTCGTACACCAAGGTTCTCTTACTCGACCTTTTCCTCCTTGCCTGACAGGGACATACTTATCAAGGACTCGCAGCAGCTGCTCCTTGAATAAGCTCCACATTCCAGATGTTCCCAGTCCCTGTAGTTTCCTAGTCCAATCTATGCACCCTAATTCTCTCCTGATGGCCTCATAATTACCCTGCCCCCAGCTATAACTACTGCCCCCAGCTTCATGCCTATCCCTATCCATCACTAAGGTGAACGTAACCGAATTGTGTCACTATCACCAAAATGTTCACCAACTTCCAAGCCTAACACCTGGTCTGGCTCATTGCCCAGCACCAAATCCAATGTAGCCTCACCTCTAGTTGGCCTATCTACATACTGAGTCAAAAAACCTTCCTGCACAATCTGTACGAAAACTGACCCCTCTAACGAGCTAGAGCTATAGCTATTCCAATCAATATTAGCAAAGTTAAAGTCCCCCATCACAATTACCCTACTACTTTCACTCCTAATCAGAATTGACTTCGCAATCCTTTCCTCAACCTCTCTAGAACTATTAGGAGGTCTGTAAAAGACTCCCAATAGGGTGACCTCTCCTCTCCTGTTTCTAATCTCAGCCCATACTACCTCCACAGACAAGTCCTCATCAAACTTCTTTTCGATCACCGTGATACAGTCTTTGACCATTAACGCCACTCCTCCCCCCCTTCTACCCCCTTCTCTACTCCGACTAAAGCATTTGTACCCCGGAACCTGCAACATCCATTCCTGTCCCTGCTCTAGCCAAGTCTCTGAAATGGCCACAACATCGAAGTTCCAGGTACTGGTCCAAGCTGCAAGTTCCTCCCCCTTATTGCGAATACTCCTTGCATTAAAGTATACGCATCTCAAACCATGCCCCACCCCACCCGTACGCCGCTGTGTTTTACAACTCTCCTCTATAACCCCCTTACTCTCATCCCTCTCAGCACCCCAACTACTTAGGATCCCACCCCCCCCCCGAATCAGTTTAAAGCCCCCATCATAGCCTTAGCAAATTTTCCCCCCAAGATATTAGTCCCCCTCTGGTTCAGGTGTAGACCATCTCTCTTGAAGAGGTCCCACCTATCCCAGAATGAGTCCCAATTGTTAAGGAACCTGAACCCCTCCCTCCTGCACCATCCACGCAGCCATGAGTTCAAACTATCCCTTTCTCTGTTCATCTCTAAACTATCTCTTGGCACAGGCAAGAGTCCAGAGATAACCACTCTGCCTGTTATGGACCTAAGCTTCCACCCTAACTCCATAAATTTCTGTTTAATATCCCCTTCCCTTGTCCTACCTACATCATGTGTCCCCACATGAACAATGACTTGGGGCTGACTCCCCTCACCCTTAAGAATCCTAAAAACCCGATCTGCAACATCCTGGACCCCAGCCCCTGGGAGGCAACACACCATCCCTGAGTCCTGTTTATTACTATTTACCCTCCTATCTGTCCCTCTAACTATGGAGTCTCCTATAACTAGGCCTAATCTCTTATTCCCCCCACCCACCTGAGCATTCTCAGCAGTCTCACCCCCAGAGACCTGCTCCCTTTGGTCAGCTCCAGTTGATTCTTCCTCAACTGTATCCTCCAAGACAGAAAATTTATTTTGGAGGGGAACAGCCCCAGGGGATTGTCTCCCCGATTGCTTCTTACCCCTCCTCCTAATAGTTACCCAATTATCACTTATAGGAGTTACAATCTCTTTGTTACTCCTGCCTATATCCTCCTCAACCTCTCGAATTACCCTGAGCTCCTCTAATTCCAGCTCCAGCTCCTTAACACGATCCTCAAGGAGCTGCAAATGTGCACACTTCCTGCAGGTATAATGGGCAGTGTTTTTATATAAATACCAGCGGTTAAATTATATCATTGAATATTCAGTGATTATAAACATAGTCTCTCACAGTCTGCTACTTACTGCAGTTTCTGTATTTTACAGTCCGGATTCCTCAGAGCCACAGACAGCCGTTTCACTCCCAAATCTCCCAGTTTATTGTTAGCCAGATCGAGATCTACGAGTGAGCGGTTTGTACTGAGAGCAGAGGCCAGATCCTCGGCACCAGAATTGGTGAGAGTGTTACCAAACAGACTGGTGATCAGAAAGACAGAAAAAAAAAATTCAAGGTAAATCCACAGTATTTTTCAGAATAAGATCATTAACAATAATAATGTACAGTGTGGGACATTCAAGAAACACAACTTCAGTTCATACAGAAGGCAAAATACCACCGATGCTGTAAATCTGAAATATGGATATAATATAATAATAATACTTCAGCAAGGCATTTGACAAGGTCCCACATGCAAGACTTCTTGAGAAGGTGGAGAGGCCATGGGATCCAAGGGGCTTTGGCCTTGTGGATCAAGAACTGGCTTGCCTGCAGAAGGCAGAGGGTGGTTGTGGATGGCTCTTTTTCTGCTTGGAGGTCGGTCACCAGTAGAGTGCCCCAGGGATCTGTTCTAGGACCCTTGCTGTTTGTCATTTTCATAAATGACCTGGATGAGGAAGTGGAGGGATGGGTGAGTAAGTTCGCCGATGACACGAAGGTCGGTGGTGTTGTGGATGGTCTGGAGGGATGTCAAAAGTTGCAGCATGACATCGACAGGATGCAAGACTGGGCGGAGAAGTGGCAGATGAACTTCAACGCGGATAAATGTGTTGTGGTCCATTTTGGCAGATCCAACGGGATGAATGAGTACACTATCAAAGGTAGGAGTCTTAGCTGTGTGGAAGAGCAGAGGGATCTTGGGTCCGGGTCCATAAGACTCTCAAATCGGCCTCCCAGGTGGAGGATGTGGTTAAGAAAGCTTACGGTGTACTGGCCTTCATTCATCGAGGGATTGAGTTCAGGAGTCAGTAGGTAATGCTGCAGCTTTATAGGACCCTTGTCAGACCACACTTGGAGTACTGTGCGCAGTTCTAGTCGCCTCACTATAGGAAGAATGTGGAAGCTATTGAAAGGGTGCAGAGGAGATTTACAAGGATGTTGCCTGGATTGGGAGGCATGCCTTATGAAGACAGGTTGATGGAGCTGGGACTGTTCTCCCTGGAGAGACGAAGGTTGAGAGGCGACCTGATAGAGGTTTACAAGATGTTGAGAGGAATAGATAGGGTGGACTCTCAGAGACAATTTCCCAGGGCTGAAATGGTCGCGACGAGAGGGCACAGATTTAAGGTGCAGGGAAGCAAGTACAGAGGGGATGCTAGGGGAAAGTTTTTCACTCAGAGTGGTGAGTGAATGGAATCGGCTGCCGTCGGTGGTGGTCGAGGCGAACTCGCTGGGGTCTTTTAAAAGACTTCTGGATGAGTACATGGGATCCAATGGGATTGGGGGTTATAGATAGGTCTATGGCTGGGTAGGTTTTGATGTGTTTGGCACAACTTGTGGGCCAAAGGGCCTGTTTGTGCTGTAGTTTTCTATGTTCTATGTTCTATGTTCCATTCAAATGGGATCAGAGAGAAATAACAGGGATTAGTGAAAATTCAGGTTCTGATTCGTAACTTCCAATCCCTGGGCTGTTATAGAGGTTTTCAGCACAGAAAGAGGCCCTTCTCTGTGTCAGCCATCTATTCTAATCCATCTAATCTGTGTCAACCAATCTATTCTAATCCATTACCAGCACTTGCTCCATAGCCTTGTACGCTGCGGCATTTCAAGTGCTTGTCTGAATGTTTCTTAAATGTTGTGAGTGTTCCTGACTCCACCACCCTTCAGACAGTGAGATCCAGATTCCCACTGCCCTCTGGGTGAAAAAAACATTTCCATAGAACCGAGAATCCCCACTGTGTGGGAGGCACCCAATCGCCCCATCGACTGAACACTGACTCTCCGAAGAAGCATCTTAATCAGGCCCACACTACTGTTTAACACTGGACATTTACTGTGGCAAATCCACCAAAACTACACATCGTAGGATACTAAGGAACAATTTAGCTTGGTCCATGATAGAAACCCGCACACACGGGGAGAACATTCAAACTCCACAGGCAGTCACCCAAGGCCGGAATTAAAGCTCCCTGAGGTTGTGAAGCAGCAACGCTAACCACTGCTCCATCTTCAATTCTCCTCTGAAACTCACACCCATTGCCTGAAATCTATGCCCCTGGTTATTGACGCCTAAAAGCAAGGGGAAAGGTTTTTTTCTATAATTTGATACAACTTCACATGGTAGTTCCCCAATCTTCCCTGTCTGAAAAAAGCACTGGAACCATTGACATACAGAGGGATATGTGTGCACATGTCCACTGATCCCTGAAAGTGGCAACACAGATGGATAACTTGGTGAACATGGCATGCAGCATACTCGCCTCATCACTCAGCGCATCGAGTATAAAAGTAGACAAGTTATGTTACAGCTGTATTAAACTTTAGTTAGGCTACATATGGAATATTGCGTACAGTGCTGATTGCCAGACACCAGAACGATGTGGATGCTTTGGAGAAGGTGCAGAGAAGGTTTTCAAGGTTGTTGCCTGGCCTGGTTAAGGTAGGAAAAGAAGTTGAATAAACTTGGATTATTTTCAGTGGAAAGACGGAGGCTGAGGGGTGACCTGATAGAGGCATAAATATGGTTGTTAGTTGGAGTCCTTTCCCCAGGATGGAAAGGTCAACTACAAGATGGGACAATTTGAAGGTAAAACAGAGGGAAAGTTTAGAAGAAGACCAGCAGGAAAAGTTTTCACAGGGGCTGGTAAGTGCCTCGAATACACAGCCAGTGAAGTTGACGGAAGCAGGCACGTTCCCAATTTTCAAGGTTTATCTCGATAGAAACATGAATGGGAGACAAACAGAGGAATAGAAACTGCGTATGAGCAATAAGAATGAGTCGCTGCCACAGCTCAATGGGCTAAATGGCCTGATATTCTGCTGTATGGCTCTTTGTACTTCTTTGTACATGAATGTTAAAATCACCCGTGATCATTGCAGTACGTTTTTACAAGACCCTATTATTTTTCCTGTGTACTGTATTGGAGATTCTGAATATTGTTAGGGACTTATAAATGATTTCCACAAGTATCTTTTAACTTAGCTAATTTTTATCTCTAACCAAACCAATCCTGCATCTTGATCATTTGAATTTAGTTTACCTCTCTCTACTTATTCACATCTGTTACTAACAGCCAGACTCCATCACCATGTCCTGTCCTCTATTTACTGTCATCTATTCACTCTCCCCCTTTCACAAATCAATGGATGCTGTGTCCGGGGAGAGCTGTGAACATCTGAGGAGGAGGAGAGAACCTCAGAGGGTGAACCATAACATTATTCCCCCACACCCTCAACATAAGGATCTGTGGGACTGACATCCCATTGCTCAGGGATCAGAGAGAGAAGCAACAGGAGTCAGAGGGAAAACAGTTTTCCTTATTCATAACTGACACCAATAGTAACGGGCAGTGTTTTTATACAAATACCAGCAGTGAAATTATATTATTGAATATTCAGTTATTATAAACACAATCTCACACAGTCTGCTACTTACCCCAGTTTCTGTATTTTACAGTCCGGATTCCTCAGAGCCACAGACAGCCGTTTCACTCCTGAATCTCCCAGTTCATTGTTACCCAGATTCAGATCTATCAGTGAGCGGTTTGTACTGAGAGCAGAGACCAGGTCCTCGGCACAAGAATCAGAGAGATCATTATAATAGAGACTGGAGATCAGAGAGAGAAAAATAACAGGAATCAGGGTAAATCCACAGTGTTTTTAAGAATAAGATCATTAAAAATAATAATATACAGCGCGGGACATTCAAAAAACACAACTTAGAACAAAAAGCAAAGAACAAAACAGCACGGGAAACAGGCCCTTCGGCACAACGAGCCCGCGCCGCCACCCCGATGTCCCACCTCTACACACGATCCCTGTCCATGTTTATAGATCTATGGATTAAAAACCAAATTTGAGACAATTTAGGGAGAATTTCTGCCAATTAGCCTAACAGCACATCTTTGGGACGTGGGAGGAAACCGGAGCACCCGGAGAAAACCCATGCAAGCACAGGGAGAATGTGCAAACTCCCACAGACACAGGCCCAAATCCATGTATCTGCACAGCACAGCGATAGTCACTGAGCTGTCGTGTTGCCCATCAAATAGTCCAGGTCAAGCGTACACTAACAACGTGAAGCACTAGGATACTCTCGAAAAAAATCCAAGAGCAGCCTCTCACAACCTAGCGCATGTATGCCCCTTGTTAGACAACAAGGTGGACCAAAGTACCTGGTGCTTGTGTGTTCACCATTGTTCACATGGAGCTCGGGGTTAGGAACAGTCTGCAGGACATGTTGGAATGTGCATCACCCTCTAACAATCTTCATTCTCTCACAAATCAACAGCTGCTGTGAGAGGGAGACAAGCATCTACCTCAGAAGGAGAGGAGGGTTCACAGAGGGTGCTCTTTCATATTATTCCCCATAACATCTGCCAGATACTGTCTCACACGATTAGCAAAGGGAATCAATCTGGCAGCACAGGGCAGCACATACAAACCCGAGCAGCTGATAGAGGCAGCAATTGTCAAGCTCACTCATAGTTCAAAGGAAGAGGAGATTGCCAGCTTCAGGAAGGTGAAATTTGACTGGAATCTTTAACAATGCAGCAGATACTGGAGCTGCAGCGTAGGGTATTTTAACATTCAGTGGAATTTCCAAAGGCTGTGTGTATCCATACACAAAGGATAGATGAGTCAATCCAGGCCAGCAGTGTTACCATGTCTCAGGTATCAGCACAAATAACATCCTCCACAGAGAGATTGATGACCTTCATGAAGAGTCACATCCACCCAATCACCCACAGGAAACACACAGAGACCTGTGGGCAGTGGGTCCCCTTCAATGGTTAGGACTGTGACACAAGCATCTCATGAAGCCATCAACTCCAGCATCTCTGCAGGAGACCAGCAGTCAGCCCAATCGTTCCAGAACTCAAAATCCAAGGACAAATGCCATGGTCACTGAAATTCCCGGAGGAGAGAGGTAAAGATCCTGCCTGTAGCTCAGCGGAAAATGTGGGGATGGCCATGGTTGTCATAGTGGGGTTGCTTCCTTTGCTTTCACAGGGTTATACTGCTGTTGCTTGTGATTTTAATAACTTCAGAGATGGTGCACTAGTAAAACAATCCTTCACCACAGTTCACTGGAAATGAGATCAGAAATATTATACTGAATGAGGGAAATACATTTCCAATGTCTTTGTCTCACATAGTGATGGCTCCAGAGAAATGATAGAACATTCACAGAAAAAGCAATGGCAAGTAGAAGGTGGAAGATTTATTACATTGAATGGTTATGTGAGTAAGATTCATGTAGAACATATCTGTAATAGTTAATCACCATCCTCCCTGACATGTATGCTATGGTCCCTGGCCTGTGGTCCACAGCTTCCTTATCATGAAGCATCACACTTTGTTCAAAGCTTCTCCACTCTATCTCCAGATTATATAGAACAGAGCACAACACCAGGATATTTGAGACCCTTACTGGGTATATTGAGGGGTTCCATCAGATCAATCTTTGGAAAATCTATGGCCTGCTCAATGATTATTCTAGTTGCTCTGTAGCAGCTGTTGTATCTGTTACTATCTTTGGGTTACACATAGGCGCAATTACCCATCCCTGCAGAGGTAGTGCTGCTCTTTATTAATTCTTTCATAAGATAATGGTGCAACAAATCCCCAATTGCTTTTGAGAAGGAGGTGGTGAGCCAACTCCTTATGTTCTACAGCTGTCCAGCACAATGCCAGTGGGGAGGGACACCAGGATTATGATCTCATAGTAATGATGGCAAAGCAATATTTTCCAAATCAGGAAATTTAGTGAGTTGCTACTCAGTGAACTTGGAGCGTGGATTGGTATGTGGGACTGTGGTCATTACGGTCACAGTGGTCAGGACAGGGATAGGAAATAGTTGTTGGCAATTCCAGGATATAGATGTTTCAGTAAGAGTAGGGAGGGTGGTAAAAGAGGTGGAGGAGTAGCATGGTTAATCAAGAATAGTTTAAAAGCTTCTGAAAGGCAGTTTGAGGGGGATCTGCCTCCTCATAGGCATGAAGCTATCATGGGATAGGCATGAAGCTGGGGGCAGTAGTTATAGCTGGGCGAAGGGTAATTATGAGGCCATCAGGAGAGAATTAGGGTGCATAGATTGGACTAGGAAGCTACAGGGACTGGGAACATCTGGAATGTGGAGCTTATTCAAGGAGAAGCTGCTGCGGGTCCTTGATAAGTATGTCCCTGTCAGGCAAGGAGGAAATGGTCGAGTAAGGGAACCTTGTTGTACGAAAAAAGTTGATTCGCTGGTTAAAAGGAAAAAGGAGGCTTATGTCAGGATGAGGCTTGAAGGCTCGGTTAGTGCAATGGATAGCTATAGATTAGCCAGGAGGGAGCTAAAGAGTGAATTGAGGAGAGTGAAGAGAGGACACGAGAAGACTTTGGCTGATAGGATTAGGGAGAATCCTAAAGCTTTCTTAGATATGTTAAGAATAGAAGATTGGTTAGGACAACATTAGGGCCAGTCATAGACAGCAGTGGGAAGTTGTGCGTGGAGCCTGAGGAGATTGGAGAGGTACTGAATAAATATTTCTCTGCGGTATTCACGCAGGGTGATGTAAATGTAGTTATGGAGAACACTGAGGTACAGGGTAGCAAACTGGAAGGTATCGAAGTAGATAGGGAGGATGTGCTAGATATTCTCGAGGGTTTGAAGTTGGATAAGTCCCCTGGGCCGGACGGGATTTACCCTAGGATTCTCTGGGAGGCAAGAGAGGAGATTGCAGAGCCTCTGGCTCTGATCTTCAGGTCGTCGTTGGTTACGGGTGTGGTTCCGAGGACTGGAGGATAGCGAATGTGGTCCCGTTGTTCAAGAAGGGGAAGAGAGACCTTCCAGGGAATTATAGGCCAGTGAGTCTTACTTCTGTGGTGGGCAAAGTGTTGGAGAGAATAATTAGGGATAGGATTTATAGTTATTTAGAGATTAATGAATTGATTGGAGATAGTCAGCATGGTTTTGTGAAGGGTAGGTCGTGCCTTACTAACCTCATTGAGTTTTTTGAAAAAGTGACTAAGGAGGTGGATGGGGGTAAGGCGGTTGATGTGGTATATATGGACTTTAGTAAGGCGTTTGATAAGGTGGCCCATGGAAGACTTCTGCAGGAAATGCAGATGTATGGGATAGAGGGTGATTTAGCTAATTGGGTTAAGAATTGGCTAGCAGATAGAAGACAGAGGGTGGTGGTTGATGGGAGATATTCATCATGGAGTTCGGTGACAAGTGGTGTACCTCAGGGGTCTGTTTTGGGGCCCCTGCTGTTTGTAATTTTTATAAATGATCTGGATGAGGGTATTGAAGATGGATTAGTAAATTTGCAGATGACACTAAAGTCGGTGGAGTGGTAGATAGTGAAGAGGGGTGTTATAGTTTGCAGAGGGACTTGGGCAAGTTGCAGAGCTGGGCCGAGAGGTGGCAAATGGAGTTTAATGCCGAAAAGTGTGAGGTAATGCACTATGGCAGAAATAATAAATGTGTAGAGTATATGATATGAGTATGTGTAGAGTATAGAGCAAATGGTAGGATTCTTAGCAGTCTAGATGAACAGAGGGATCTTGGTGTGTATGTGCATAGATCCCTGAAAGTAGGCAGTCAAGCCGAGAAGGTTATTCGGAAGGCATATGGAGTCTTAGGTTTTATTGGTAGGGGGATTGTATTTCGGAGCCGCAACGTCATGTTGCAACTGTACAAATCTCTAGTGCGGCCGCACTTGGAGTATTGTGTGCAGTTCTGGTCCCCACATTATAAGAAAGATGTGGAGGCATTGGAGAGGGTACAGAGGAGGTTTACCAGGATGTTGCCTGGTATGGAGGGCAGGTCTTATGAAGAGAGGCTGAGGGATTTGAGGTTGTTTTCGTTAGAAAGGAGGCGGCTAAGAGGGGACCTTATCGAAACATATAAGATGATTAGAGGTTTAGATAGGGTGGACAGTGATAGCCTTTTTCCTAGGATGGAGAAAGCTAGCACGAGGGGACACAGCTTTAAATTAAGGGGTGATAGTTATAGGACGGATATCAGAGGCAGGTTCTTTACCCAAAGGGTGGCTTCGGGAGTGGAATGCCCTGCCTGCAGCAGTTGTAGATGCGCCAAGTTTGGTGGCGTTTAAGAGGTTAGTTGATAAGTATATGGAAGAGAAGGGAATGGTTTAGTTTGGAGGGGCATTGCTTTTTATATTGGTCGGCACAACATCGAAGGCCGAAGGGCCTGTTCTGTGCTGTAATGTTCTATGTTCTATGATGTAATATGGGCTGAAGTTAGAAATAGGAAAGGATCGGTCACATTGTTAGGAGTTATCTGTCGGCTCCCAAACAATAATAGAGATGTGGAGGAGGAAATGGCAAAGCAGATTATGGATAGATGTGGAGGTCACAGGGTAGTTATCATGGGTGACTTTAACATTCCAAATATTCATAAAAAATAGAATATAGACACTACAGCACAAACAGGCCCTTTGGCCCACAAGTTGCATTGATCATATCCATACCTATCAGGCCTATCTATAACACTTGATCCCATTAAATCCCATGTACTCATCTAGTCTCTTCGCCCCTACCACCACCAAATGCGGCCGATTCCACTCCCTCTGAGTGAAAAACTTGCCTCTGTATTTGCTCCCCAGCACCTTAAACCTGTGTCCTCTCGTAGTGACCATTTCAGCCCTGGGAAATAGCCTCTGAGAATTCACTCTATCTACTCCTCTCAACATCTTATAAACCTCTATCAGGTCGCCTTCCAACCTTCATCTCTCCAGGGAGAACAGTCCCAGCTCCCTCAACCTATCTTCATAAGGCATGCCTCCCAATCCAGGCAGCATCCTTGTAAATCTCCTCTGCACTCTCTCAATAGCTTCCACATTCTTCCTGCAGTGAGGCAACCAGAACCTTTATAGGTTGAATAGTTTGAATGGGACACTTTTTGTACAGTGTGTGCAGGAGGGTTTCCTGATCCAATATGTGGATAAGGCAACAAGAGATGGGACCACATAGGACTTGGTGCTGGGTAATAAACCGGGCCAAGTGTTAGATTTATTTATGGGAGAGCACTTTGGAGATAGTAAGCACAATTCAGTGTCCTTCATTATTGCAATGGAGAGGGATAGGGTCACACAGCAGGGCAAGGTTTATAACTGAGGCAGAGGTAATTATGATTAGGCAAGAATTAGGGAGCATAAGATGGGAACAGAAACTGTCCGGTATGGGCACAAACAAAAAGTAGAGTATGTTCAAGGACCACATTCTATGTGTCCTTGATGGGAACGTCCCTGTCAGGCAGGGAGGAAATGGCCGATTGAGGGGGACCGTGGTTCACAAAGGAGATTGAATGTCTTGTTAGGAGGAAAAAGGAAACATATGTAAGGATGAAAAAACACAGTTCAGTTGGGTCGATTGAGGGTTACAAGGTAGCAGGAATGAGTTAAAGAAAAGGCTTAGGAGAGCAAGGAGGAGGCAGGAAAGTCCATGGCGGGTCATAGAACATAGAACATAGAACATAGAACATTACAGCACAGAACAGGCCCTTCGGCCTTCGATGTTGCGCCGACCAATATAAAAAGCAATGTCCCTCCAAACTAAACCATTCCCTTCTCTTCCATATACTTATCAACTAACCTCTTAAACGCCACCAAACTTGGCGCGTCTACAACTGCTGCAGGCAGGGCATTCCACTCCCGAACCACCCTTTGGGTAAAGAACCTACCTCTGATATCCGTCCTATAACTATCACCCCTTAATTTAAAGCTGTGTCCCCTCGTGCTAGCTTTCTCCATCCTAGGAAAAAGGCTATCACTGTCCACCCTATCTAAACCTCTAATCATCTTATATGTTTCGATTAGTCCCCTCTCAGCCGCCTCCTTTCTAACGAAAACAACCTCAAATCCCTCAGCCTCTCTTCATAAGACCTTCCCTCCATACCAGGCAACATCCTGGTAAACCTCCTCTGCACCCTCTCCAATGGCTCCATATCTTTCTTATAATGCGGGGACCAGAACTGCACACAATACTCCAAGTGCGGCCGCACTAGAGTTTTGTACAGTTGCAACTTGACGTTGCGGCTCCGAAATTCAATCCCTCTACTAATAAAAGCTAAGACTCCATATGCCTTCTTAACAACCTTCTCGACTTGACTGCCTACTTTCAGGGATCTATGCACATACACGGCAAGATCCCTCTGTTCATCAAGACTACTAAGAATCCTACCATTAGCCCAATACTCTACACATTTATTATTCCTGCCAAAGTGCATTACCTCACACTTTTCCACATTAAACTCCATTTGCCACCTCTCGGCCTAGCTCTGCAACTTGTCCAAGTCTCTCTGCAAACTATAACACCCCTCTTCACTATCTACCACTCCTCCGACTTTGGTGTCATCTGCAAATTTACTAATCAGATTAGTCTGATTAGATATGGATGAGTATATGGATGAGAAGGGAATGGTTTAGTTAGGAGGGGCATTGCTTTTTATTTTGGTCGGCACAACATCGAAGGCCGAAGGGCCTGTTCTGTGCTGTATTGTTCTATGTTCTATAGATGGGTCAGATAAAGAAAAACCCCAAGGCTTTTTACTCTTACTGAATAAATAAAAGAATGTCCAGGGTGAGGTTGGGACAAGTCAAGGATAGTAATGGGAACTTGTACATGGAGTCAGAAGAGATAGATGAGGCATTGAATGAATACTTTTCTTCAGTGTTCACTAAGGGGAGGGGTCATGTTTTTGAGGATGAGTGTGTGATACAGGCTGATAGGATGGAGGAGGTAGATGCTCCAAGGGAAGATGTATTAGCAATTTTGAAAAACGCAAGGGGGGATAAGTCCCCTGGGCCAGATGGATGCCTCCTAGGACACTTTGGGAAATAAGGGTCCTATTGCAGATTGCAGATTGCAGAGCCTTTAGCTTTGAGCTTTGGGTCCTCACTATCCATGGGGATTGTACTAGAGGACTGGAGAGTGGCAAATGTTGTTCCTCTCTTCAGGAAAGCAAATGGGAATGACCTTGGTAATTACAGGCCAGTTAGTCTTACTTCAGTGGTCGGTAAGTTAATGGAAAGAGTCCTGAGAGATAGGATTTATGACCATTTGGAAAGATGCAGTTTAATTCGGCATAGTCAGCACGGTTTTGTGAGGGGTAAGTCCTCCCTCACAAATCTGATTGAATTCTTTGAGGAGGTAACTAAGTGTGTAGATGAAGATAGAGCAGTTGATGTTGTACACATGGATTTTAGTAAGGTGTTGGTTAGTGTTCCCCATGGTCAGCTCATGGAGAAGGTAAGGAGGTATGGGATAGAAGGAAATGTGACCAACTGACTGTATCATAGAAGACAGAGGGGGGTGATAGAGAGAATTTTTTTTGGACTGGAGGCCAGTTACCAGCGGGTGTAACACAAGGATCAGTGCTGGGTCCTCTGCTATTTGTGATTTTTATCGATGACTTGGAACAGGGAGCTGAAGGGTGGGTTAGTAAATTTGCTGATGACAAGAAGATTGGTGGAGTAGTGAATGAGGTGGGGGGCTCTTACAGGCTGCAAAGAGACATTGATAGGATGCAGAGCTGGGCCAAAAAGTGCAGATGGAGTTTAACCCTGATAAGTGCGAGGTGATTCATTTTGGTAGGACAAACTTGAATGCAGATTATAGGGTCAATGGCAGAGTTCTGAGGAATGTGGAGGAACAGAGAGATCTTGGGGTTCATTTCCACAGATCTATGAAGGTTGCCACTCAAGTGGATACAGCTGTAAAGAAGGCTTATAGTGTGTTAGTGTTTATTAACAGGGGGTTTGAGTTTAAGAGCTGTGGGGTTATGCTGCAACTATACTGGACGTTGGCGAGACCACATTTGGAATACTGTGTTCAGTTCTGGTCACCTCACTATAAGAAGGAAGATGATGGGAGAGATTGATAGATCAGACGTGCAGAGACTATTTCCTTAAGTGGATGTTGCTGTTACTAGGAGCATGACTATAAGGTTCGTGGTGGGAGATATAGGAGGGATGTCCGTGGTAGATTAGATAGTGGTTGGGGTGTGGAATGAACTGCCTGCTGTGATAGTGGAGTCGGACACTTTAGTAACTTTCAAGCGGTTATTGGATAGGCACATGGAGCACACCAGAATGATAGAGAGTGGGATAGTTTGATCTTGGGTTTGGACATAGCTCGGCACAATATTGAGGGCCGAAGGCCTGTACTGTGCTGTAATGTTCTATGTTCTATGTTTTATCCACCATGCATGTGGTACACACTGCTGGCACTGTGTATCAGTTATGGAGACAGTCAATATTTAATTTGGTGGATGACCTGTTGATCCATTCAGCTCCTCTGACACAGATGAGCTTCCTGAGTGTTTCTGAAGCTCCACCCTTTCCAGCAAGATGAGCAGATTCCATCACACTGCTGACTTGTGCCTTGTTGATGGGGAACAAGCATGTGAGAGAGGAGGTGAATTGCTCATCTCCGAATTCCCAGGCTGTGATCTACCCTTGGAGTCACAGTATTTACAGTTCAGTGTCTGTTCAACGGTTCCAGTGCGGCCCCACCACTCAGGTGTTGATGGTCGAGGATTTTGCGAAGGTGCTGGTTAGATTGCCTTCTGTTTGAGATGATCCTTACCTACCATATTTGTCGTGAAACATTACTTACTATTTATCAGGTTAAACTTGAATGCTCTCCAGCCCCTAGCTCCACCAAAACGTCATCCAGATTTGATACTGTCAGTCATGCTGGGATTTTCCAGTATTTTCTGTTTTGTTCAGGTTTTGCTGTTTATGGACACAGACTGCTTCAGTTTCTGAGGAATTGTGATCTGTGGTAAGCTTTGTGCAATCATTAGTGAGCATCCTCACTCTGACCTTATAATGGGAGGAAGATCATTGATAAAACAATTGAAGGAGGTTGGGCTTCAGATATCACCCTGAGGAACTCCTGCAGTGATGATCATGAGGTAATGGAAGATTCCACATTTTCTGATGATTAAGAGCAGACTGATGGAGCAGTAATTCACCAGATTGGATTTGTTCTGTTTTTTTCCACACTGTCCGGTAGATCCAGTGTTGTAGCTGGACTGGAACAGTTTGGCTCGGGAAATGGCTAGTTATGGAGCACAATTCTTCAGTCCCATTGCTGGGGTACTGCCAGGCTGACAGATTTTACAGTACATAATGCCTTCAGTCATTTCCTTACCTCACATACAGTGAATCAAATTAATATCTGTAATGCTGGGGTTCTCAGGAAGAGGCCAAGATTAATCATTCTACTCAGCACTTCTGGCTGAAGATGGCTGCTGATGTTTCAGCCTTGTTGTTTGTACTAATGCTCTGGGTTCAGTAATGATGGTATTCTTGTGGCTTCTTTATAGAATCATAGAATTCCCAGAATGTGGGAAGAGGCCATTTGGCCCATTGAGTCTGCATCATTTTTTTTGAAAGAATACCTTACCCAGGCCCTGTCTCTGAAACTCCACACAAATGGCCCACTGATCCCCCAACTTACATATCTGAGACAGCTAGGGACAACTTAGCAAAGCCAATCAACTGAACCTGCACATCTTTGGACCGTGGAAGAAAACTGGAGCACCCAGAGGAAACCCTCACAGACACGGGGAGAATGTGTATCCTCCACATGTACAGTCACCCAAAGCTGGAATTGAACCTTGGTCCCTGGCGCTGTGAGGCAGCTGTGCTGATCACTGTGCCACTGTGTCACCTAATGTTAGCGGCATGTCCAACATTTGTTCCATGTCTAGCACTATTTATAATTGGATACGGCAAAACTGCAGATCTCTGATCTAATCCAGAGCTCGGTCTAGCATATGCTGCTTCCGCTCTCTGGTTTGCAAGTGGCCATGTGCTGGAGCTTCACCAGGTTCACATCTCATTTTGATACGCCAAGTCTAATTTGTTAATATATGTAAAGATAATTAGCCACAGTAACAATGTACGTATTGCTGGGAAAAGCCGCTGTAAGCTTCTTCTAACTGAAAGGGTACAGTTTGCCTTCCTGTCTGTCTCACAGATAAGTTCATATCCATGCTGCTATTATCTGTTTTATTTCATGATATTCATTTTGCTGCCAAGCTGATTATGTGTCTATTAACAGTGGACTGTGTTTCTAACACGAATATTGATAGCTATGTTACTTGTAGTATCATTATTTGTGTTATTAAAAACACTGCCCATTATTAATAGGGATATAAATCTGACTATTCTGTACTGTGATTATTACCATTGGAAGCTGAGCTGAGCCTTGAGCTCATTAATTCATGAGGTCACAAAATACAGGGCAGAATTAGCCCATTGGGTCCCCTCCACCATTCGATCATGGCTGATCTGCTCCTCATCCCTATTTTCCTGTCTTCTCCCCATAACCCTTCAACCCATCAACAATTCAAAATCTGTCTAAATCCTTTATAAATTTACTCACTGTCCCAGCACTCTGGGCTAACGAATTCCACAGATTCAGAACCCTTTGGGAGAAGTAGTTTTTCCTCAACACTGTTTTAAATTTACTGCCCCTTAGCCTGAGACTTCTCATCCTAGAATGCCTCGCCCTGCCCCCAGCAGAGGCTACTTTATCCATATCTTTTATCATCTTCTATGTTTCAATTTGATCTCCCTCATTCTTCTAAATTCAGAGGGCCTGGGCCTAAACTGTTCACTCTCTCTTCATACAACAAACCCCTCATCTCTGGAATCAATCTAGTGAACCTCCTCTGAACTGTCGCCACTCCATTTTTCCACAAATAAGGGGACCAAAACTGGAACAATACTCCAGGTGTGGCCTCAACTTGTATAGTTGCAGTATTACTTTCTTACGTTTGGGGCAGCGCGGTAGCACAGTGGTTAGCTCTGCTGCTTCACATGGGTTCGATTCCCAGCTCAGGTCACTGTCTGTGTGGAGTTCACCTCGTGTCTGCGAGGGTTTCCTCCAGGTGCTCTAGTTTCCTCCCACAGTCCAAAAATGTGCGGGTTAGGTTGATTGGCCATGCTAAAAATTGCCCTTTAGTGTCCTGAGATGTATAGGTTACAGGGATTAGTGGGTAAATATATAGGGATAGGGGGTAGGGCCTGGGTGGGACTATGATCGGTGCAGACTCAAAAGGCTGAATGGACTCTTTCTGTACAGTAAAGTTTCTATGATTTTATATTTTATTCCATTAGCTAAAAATGCCAACATTCTATTCTCTTTGTTTTCATTATCTGCTGAAGCTGCATGCTTCTGGGACTCATGAACGAGGATATCCATATTCCTCTGCACCGGAGCACCCTGAAGCCTCTCCCCATTTAGGTAATAAGTCGCCTTGTCATTCATCCAACCAAAATACGCAATGTCACTTGTTAACTGCCTTCCCGATATACGCAATTTTATACTTTTAATCAAACTGAGAAGCTTACAGACTTAAATATCTACAATCTGAATGACAAATTCACTAGTTTGAGCATGTGACCTCCCATCTATGATATTTCTATCAGCATTTAATTGTTTTATTCATTTTTTTTATTCTGATGAATGTTTTAAGAATAATTATAAATGAATATTTAAAGCTTACACTCCTGAATCTCGCTGTTTTTGTAATTCAGGTTCAGACATATCACTGACTGGTTTATATTGAGTGTGGAGGTGAGAATATCTGTAGCTGTTACACTCCAACCTGGAGATCAGAGAGAGAAAGTTTACAGGAACCAGAGTAAATCCTTGTTGTTTAACAATAACGCTAATATTGACAGGAATGATGTGGAGTGATTAGTAATGACACTATTACTGACCCTGATAATAATTTACAGTGTCAGACACCCAATTATTATAAACAATCTCACAAAGTCTGACACTTCCCTCACTGTCTGTATTTTGCGTCTGGATTCCTCAGAGCCCCAGACAGTATCTTCATTCCTGAATCTCCCACGTTATTGTGATCCAGGCTAAACAGATACAGTAAAAAACACATTAAAATCAGCTGAATTTTCACCAGGAAAAGAAACTGGGCCTATTTTGTATCAGAGACTCAGCACCAGTAGGGAACTGTTTCAAGTTACGATACTATACCTCAACCAATTGTTATTTCAGCTGAATGGAAAAGAAAATAGCAATGCAAAATGATGAAAAAAAATCACTCTCACGGGATTGCCTCCTGATGAAAACTACCTTTACATCTCTCAAAATACGTATTTTTGTTCAATTGTTCATGGATATGGTTATCGTTGGCTAAACCAGCATTTGTTGCCCACTGCTAATTGCCCCTAGAGGGTGTGAGGGTAATCAGGGACGGGCAATGAATGCCGGTTTAACCAGCGCTGTCCACACCCTGTGAACAAGCAAGTAATTTTTAAACATATCCCCGGTTCTGTTCTCATTTCCTGATCATCCAAATTACCCTCCTGACTCTAACTGACCTGCCAAGTTTCCAGAAATTCAAATCATTTCTGCTATTCCATAAATCCAGGATTTTATGAGAATCGTACAATTTACTGAGAGTTAAATGATAAAGCTGTGAGTCCCTGGATTTCTTAACTCCTGACATTAGATTAATTAGACAGAGGGTGGTGGTTGATGGAAATTATTCAACATGGAGTTCAGTTACAAGTGGTGTACCTCAGGGATCTGTTTTGGGTCCCCTGCTGTTTGTAATTTTTATAAATGATCTGGATGAGGG
This sequence comes from Sphyrna mokarran, assembly GCA_024679065.1. Classification (NCBI taxonomy): domain Eukaryota; kingdom Metazoa; phylum Chordata; class Chondrichthyes; order Carcharhiniformes; family Carcharhinidae; genus Sphyrna; species Sphyrna mokarran. The sequence goes on from JAGIQG010000026.1 coordinate 43,403,559, forward strand.
TATTGAGAGATGGATTAGTAAATTTGCGGATGACACCAAAGTCGGACGAGTGGTAGATGGTGAAGAGGGGTGTTGTAGTTTGCAGAGAGACTTGGACAAGTTGCAGAGCTGGGCCGAGAGGTGGCAAATGGAGTTTAATGTGGAAAAGTATGAGGTAATTCACTTTGGCAGAAATAACAAATGTGTAGAGTATAGGGCTAATGGTAGGATTCTTAATAGTGTTGATGAACAGAGGGATCTTGGTGTATATGTGCATAGATCCCTGAAAGTTGGCAATCAAGTCGATAAGGTTGTTAAGAAGGCATACGGAGTCTTAGCTTTTATTGGTAGGGGGATTGAATTTCGGAGCCGCAACGTCATGTTGCAACTGTACAAAACTCTAGTGCGGCCGCACTTGGAGTATTGTGTGCAGTTCTGGTCCCCACATTTACCCAGAGGGTGGTAAGGGTATGGAATGCCCTGCCTGCTGCAGTTGTAGATGCGCCAAGTTTGGGGGTGTTTAAGAGGTTAGTAGATAAGTTTATGGATGAAAAGGGAATGGTTTAGGTTAGAGGGTCATTGCTTTTTCTTAATTGGTCGGCGCAACATCGAAGACCAAAGGGCCTGTTCTGTGCTGTAATGTTCTATCTTCTAATTTGTATAAAATCTCAGAGTGAATTAAAATGTGAAACTGTGCTCACTTTCGGTGGAAGATCCATCACCTTGATTTTGTACAGCAATGAAAGATTATTCACCCATTAGAAGCTGAAATATTTCTGCTTGAACAGTTGATGGGGGAAGGAGTGTCTCTCACTTTATTCCACATGAAACAGGCTCCACATTTACCGCAGGTATACAAGTGTTCTATTTCCGGGAGTTCCATCTTCCCAGGAGATCCTCACGTAGGGAAAGAATGATCAGAAATTCCTGTTCCATATCACTGACAATTTGACTGGAGATTTTTCAGCAACAGTTTTCCTTATCCAGGAAATTCTGGTTTCTTCGTCTCAGATCTAAGCTCTGCAGTCCTGCCACATTTAGTTGTGAATGGTAGTGGATGATGAAATAACACAAGAAGGAGGCTCCACAAATATCCCATTCTCATGATGGAGGAGATTGGCACATCAGTGCAAGAGATATAAGATATTTGTAACCATCCAGAGGTCCCCAACATCGAAGGTATGTCATCAGCGAATACAATTCACTACAAATGGTGTCAAGAAATAACTGAAGGCACAAGGTCCTGCAAAGATCATGGATCTTGTCAAAATTCCGGTAACTGTACTGAAGATTTCTGCTCCAAAAGTTGCTTTGTTCCGAGCCAAGCTGTTCTCGTACAGCTACAAAACTGACATTTACCCAGAATAGTGGGAAATTTCCCAGATGTAGCCGTACACCAAAAAAAGTGTGAACAAATCCAATCTGTCTGTTTACCACTCCATCAGTCTACTTTTGATCATCAGCATGGTAATAGAAGGCCAATTAAGCAGCACTTAATTAGCAATGATCTCCTTGCTGACTCTAAGCTTGTGTTTACTCGACATCAAGGCAGAATATGGCCACACGTAGCAAAAAGGAGCCAGAGAAAACATGAAGTCAATGGTAATGAGAGAAGAAAACTCTGCCAGTTGGAGTAACACCAGCACAAAGGAAGATAATTATGGTTGTTGGACCATCTACAAGATGCAGTGCAACAACTAACCATGGTCCGTTGCACAGCACATTCCAAACTGATGATTTCTATCCCTGGAAGGACAAGGGCAGCAAATGTATGGAGACATCACCAGCTGGAAGTTCCCTGACTTGGAAATATATCACCACTGTAATGTTCTATGTTCTGTTCCTTCACAGCAACAGGGTCAAAATCCTAGGATTCTCTTTCTCACAGCACCGTGGATAGAACTACACCACAGCAGTCACTAAATGCAATGACGGTGATATAATAGTGAGATTAGTTGCTTTCCACACAGTTGATAAAACTTTAATTCCCAGTTTTCTCAGTTTGTTGGCTCTCTTAGCTCCAGGAAATCACAGCAGGAATTTCTCAGGTGAGTGCCCTTGGACTAACCATCTTCAGCTGTTTCATCAATTATATTTCTTCCATCCTAAAGTGAGAAGCGGAGATGTTTGCTGGTGTCTGCACAACGTTCAGCACCTTTCTCAACTCCACAAGATAATGATGCAGAACCTGTCCAGAATTAGCAAGGCTTGAACAATATTAAAGGAAGGTCTGTCAAGTGCTAGGTGGTAGCCATCTCCAGCGAGAGAGAAAACAGTCATTTCTCTTTACATTCAATGGCATTATCATCCTCAGAATCCTCCACTATCGACATTTGGAAGAACAAACCAAGGTAGAACATACATGGTAAATGGTAGGACATTGAAGAATGTAGTAGACAGAGGGATTTGCGAATACAGATACATAATTCCCTAAAAGTGGCATCACAGGTAGATAGGATCATAAAGAATACTTTTGGAATATTGGCCTTTATAAATTAAAATATCGAATATAAGAGTTGGAATGTTAAGGTGAGATTTATAAGACATTGGTGAGGCCACATTTAGAGCAGTTTTGATCACCTTATTACAGGAAGGATGTAACTAATGCTGAATGAGTGCAGAGAAGGCTTGCAAGGATGTTGCCGGGACTTGAGAAACTGAGATACAGAGAAAGGTTACAGAGAGAAATTAGGGCTTTATTCTCTGGACTGTAGAAGAATGAGGGGAGATTTGATTGAGGTGTATAAAATTTTGATGGGTTTAGATAGAGTGAATACAAGCAAGCTTTTTCCACTGAAGGTAGAGGAGAAAAAAAACTAGAAGACATGGGTTAAGGATGAAGGGCTCAAAACAGCACGGGAAACAGGCCCTTTGGCCCAACAAACCCGCGCCGCCACCCCGATGTTCCCACCTCTACCCGCGATCTCTGTCTGTGTTTATAGATCTATGGATTAAAAACCAAATTTGAGACAATTTAGGGAGAATTTGTTTTGCCATCTTTGGGATGTGGGAGGAAACCGGAGCACCCGGAGAAAACCCATGCAAGCACGGAGAGAATGCGCAAACTCCCACAGACACAGGCCCAAATCCATGTATCTGCACAGCACAGCGATAGTCACTGAGCTGTCGTGTTGCCCATCAAATGGTCCAGGTCAAGCGTACACTAACGACGTGAAGCACTAGGATACTCTCAAAAAAATCCAAGAGCAGTCCTCTCATGACCCATCGCGTGTATGCCCCTCGTTAGACAACAAGGTGGACCAAATCACCTGTAGGATAAAAACAAGTACATCAATATCATCATCTATTTACACACTTCCCAGGGACTCCCAAGGCTCATGATCCCTATTTTAAATCATTTTTCTATACCCCTCCATTCCCATTCTGTTCATGTGCCCATCTAAGTATTTCTTAAATAACTCCAGAGTACCTGCCTCCACCACTTTACTTGGTAGTGCATTCCATACCCCCACCACCCTCTGTGTGAAAAAACTCCCTCTAGCATCCAAATTACACCTTACCCCCCTCACCCTAAGCCCGTGACCCCTCGTGCTATTCGAGTCCATCCTAGGAAAAAGCTTAACCCTGTTTACTCTATCTATACCGCTCATAATCTTGTACACCTCTATTAGATCTCCTCTAAGTCTACGTCTTTCTAAGGAAAACAATCCCAATTTGCCTAATCTCTCCTCGTAACTCAGACCTTCCATACCAGGCAGCATCCTGGTAAACCTCCTCTGCACTCTCTCCAGAGTCTCAACGTCCTTCCGGTAGTAAGGCAACCAGAACTGGACGCAGTATTCCAAATGAGGTCTAACCAGCATTTTATACAACTGCAACATTAAAGGCCAGCCCTTGTACTCTATACCCCTTCCTATAAAGGCTAACATACTATATGCTTTCTTCACAACCTTCTCCACTTGCTCTGCCACCTTCAGAGACTTGTTCACCTGCACCCCCAGGTCCCTCTGCGTTTCTATACTCTTAATAGGTCTACCCTTTATCATATACCTCCCCCCTACATTCTTTCTCCCGAAATGCATCACCTCACATTTATCAGGATTGAATTCCATCTGCCATCTATCTGCCCAAGCTACCAGCCTATCTATGTCCTGCTGCATCGCCTGACAATGCTCCTCACTATCCGCAAGTCCAGCCATCTTTGTATCGTCTGCAAACTTGCTGATCACTTACTCCCTCTTCCAAGTCATTTATATATATTACAAATAGAAGAGGTCCCAGTACCGAGCCCTGCGGCACACTACTAGTGACCGACCTCCAGCTAGAGAAACACCCTTCCACTATTACTCTCTGTCTCCTATTACCAAGCCAGTTACTTATCCATCTAGCTACCTGTCTTGTATCCCATTAGCCTTGACCTTCTCAACTAACCTCCCATGAGGGACTTTGTCAAATGCCTTACTAACATCCATATAGAAGACATCAACGGCTCGCCCTTCGTCCACCATTTTCATCACCTCCTCAAAAAATTCTACCAGAGACTTGTTCACCTGCACCCCCAGGTCCCTCTGCGTTTCTACACTCTTAATAGGTCTACCCTTTATCATATGCCTCCCCCCTACATTCTTTCTCCCGAAATGTAAGGCACGACTTCCCCTTAACAAATCCATGCTGCGTATCCCTAATCAGATCGCAACACTCTAAGTGCCTGTACATTCTATCTCTAAGAATCCCCTCCAACAGCTTCCCTACCACTGACGTCAAACTCACTGCCCTATATTATCCCTACTACCCTTTTTAAACAACGGTACAACATTAGCTATTCTCAGTCCTCTGGGGCCTCACCTGTGTCCAAGGAAGAGGCAAAGATTTGCGTCAGAGGCCCAGCAATTTCACCTCGCACCTCCCTAAGCAGTCTGGGATAAATGCCATCAGGCCCCAAAGATTTACCAGTTTTAATGCTCCCTAGAAGCCCTAACACTTCCTCCCTCGGTATGGATATTTCCCTCAACTGGTCCACAGCTCCCTCAGAGACAGGAGCAGTCAACAAGCCCCTCTCCTTCGTGAATACCGACGCAAACTATTCATTCAGGATCTCCGCCATTCCCTCGGGCTCTAAGCACAGTTCCCCTCCTCTGTCCCTAAGAGGTCCGATTTTTCCTCTAACCACCCTTTTATTCCCTAAAAGAGAGTATGGGGGCGAGGCTTCTTCACACAGAGAGTGGTGGGAGTATGGAATGATCTGCCAGATGACTGCAGGCTCACTTTTAACAGTTAAGAAAAACTTGGACAGGTTCATGGATGAGAGGGGTGTGGAGGGATATGATGCAGGTGCAGGTCAGTGGGACTAAGCAAAAAATGGTCCGGCACAGCCGAAAAGGGCCAGAAGGCCTGATTCTATGCTGTAATGTTCTATGGTCTGTCTTGGGTGTTTGTTACATTGACCAGAAACAGTTCAGCCAAATCAATACTGTAGCTATAAGAGAAGGTTAAAGGCCAGGAATTCTGTACAACGTAATGCACCTCCTGACTTCCCAAAACATTCCAATCTACAAAACACGTCAGGAATTTGATTGAATATTATCCACTTGTCTGCATGAGTGCAGCTCCAGATTCAGGAAGCTCACCACCATCCAGGATAACCCTGCTTGTTGACTGGAGCTTCACCCAGCACCTTCAACATTCATTCTATCCACAACAGAGACACAGAGCTAGCAGTGTGTACATCTATAAGATGCAGTGTAACAACTCACCATGGCTTGTTACACAGCACTTTCCAAACTTGAGATTTCTATCCCTAAAAAGACAAGGAGATGAATGAAATCACCACCATCTGGAAGTTCCTTTCCAAGATGCACATCATCCTGACTTGTAAATATATCGCCATTCCTTCACAGTGACAGGGCCAATTCTCTTTCTCACAGCACAGTGGATACACCTACACCACAGGAGTTCCTAAATGCAGTGATGGTGATATAATAGCGAGCATAGCTGCTTTCTAAGCAGCTGATATGGGTTTAATTCTCAGCTATCTGAGTTTGTTGGAGTGGATGAACAGAGAGCCAGGAGCCAGTAACCACAACCTAAAAGAGTGGGTCAATCCAATTTAATCAAGTCTGCTGCTCGAGACTGGAGCACTCGTGTTAAACTTAGCCGAGGTTCGGAGAGTCAGTTGATCATACAGGTACTCTGAGTCAGCCTTCACAGAGTTCAAAAGAGAAATGGTGAATCTAATAGCCATGATGTGGAGATGCCGGCGTTGGACTGGGGTAAATGCAGTAAAAAGTCTGAAAACATCAGTTTAAAGTCCAACTGATTTATTTGAAAGTAAACTCAGAAGCTTTCGAGGTTCCCCTTGTCAAGTGAATGGAGAGTTCTGACCTCAAACAGAGCATAGAACAGCACAGACAGTTTACAGATTACTGATTAGAATGTGAATCTTTACAGATGAGTTCATGAGTTGAAGTTTAATTTGTGTTTCTGTGCTCAGAAAGGCCCAAAACTTTAATTTCACTTCATGCTAAACAAAGCTGCCTGCCTCGTTTCACTTTAAACTGTCGCTGAATTTTAATTTAAGTTTTACTACATTGTAAGAGTTAAAGAGGTTTAAAAAATGGCTGCTTATATTCAGAGGTCAACAATGAATGACAGAATCACTGAGTTTCAGTTGCAACCAGTTAACCCAGGAAGCATGAGGGTGTTCACAGAGACTGCGAGTAGAGACAGGGAAATGCAGGCATTCAGAAAGCAGGAATCAGAAGATAAATCACCATCAGAAACCAAGGCGGAAAAGAGGAGTTCCAGGAAGACAGAAGTCAAAGTGACAATAAAAGCTGAACCTATTCAAGCCACTGCTCCCTGAAGCTAAAGACAGGAGCAGAAAGAGGCTCCCAATTAAAGATAAAGCTGCGAGATTGAGACATGGTAAAATTTGCTCACGAGAATCCAGACATAATCCTAAAGTTGGTGACACCTTCATACAGCTTATAAATCACTGGTGTGCTGTTGGAATGGCTGAATATGGAGGAATAATGAAAGGATACATTGAAATATTGGAGAGGGATCCTTGGTGAAAGCATCTGAGAGAAAAGATTCCAAAAGCTGCTTTTTTTGCTAGATTGGAGCTTAGAGATACTCATGTGGAAGCAAGAGTCCCAGTGAGACTAGTTTTCTCACACTGTGACAAACATTTGGGGGGATTTGAAGAAGAATCCACTGAAGTTACTTTGGGTGGCGTTTGCCACTTAGTTTCAGAGAGTGGTGTATCTGACCACAGGTGGTTTGCTGGTTTTCACTGACTGTCTACTTACTGAGAACATTAAAGTAATCTTATGCTATTTTGTACCTTGTGTCATCCTTACACATCTGCAGACATCTGTGAAGTTAGATAGGGAAAAGTAGTGGTGCATTATCGTTATTTTTTAAGAAAGGGTCTTTTGTTAAAAGTTAATTGACTACCTTGTTATTTTGTTCATCTACATTTCTAAATAATGAAAAAAATTCAAGCTCTGATCTACTGAGTCAGTATTCTGCTCTTAGGTCTGACTATCCAGTAGTCAGCAGGGGTGATAACATTGTCAATAGGGCACAAGAGCGAAGAGGCTGTGCTGAACCTGTAAAATACATCAGTTAGTTTTCAGTTCAGCGCGTCATAATTTAGGAACCCTTAGAACACATTGGAGAGAGTGCTGAAAAGGTTTACAAATTGGTTCCAGGGATGTGAAACTTCAGTCACCAGGATCAATTGGAGAGGTTGTTCCCCTTGGAAGGAAGAGGAGATTTGATAGAAATGTTCAAAATAGTGATGGTGCTGGACAGAACAGGTAACCAAAAAAAATGTTGCTGCTTGGACAAGGATCAAGAACAAGATTTAAAGTGATTTGCAAAAGATGCAAATATAGTGTGAGAAAAGCTATTTTTTTAAACACAGCGAGTGGTCTGGAATTGAGGTGGAGATTATTTCATAGTTGGCCTTTTATAAGGCTGCAGTCAGAACCATGGAACAGAAAACTGATGGGTTGTTGTAACCTAACAGAGAGGTCTATTTTCATAACTGTGCACTGTGAAGTTTAATACAAGATCCTGACTGATGTTACCAATGAATTATAAAGGGATACTGTCCCGATATAACACACACAAACTATAACACATAACAGAGCAGCATGCAGAATAATAATCCTGATAATAATTAGCCACAAACTCTAAGCTGTACTGAATTCAAGAGAAACAAATTTCTTTCTGGTGTCCTACATAATCAGATGGTTTCTATTGGGAGTGTGAAATATCCTTTTTTTAAATTTTGTAGGGACGCCTTTACACTTTTAATTATTTAAAATTTATCCCAATTTATTCACTCAAGGAATGCGATCTCAGCCTTTTTTAATAAATGTAATGCAGTGGGGTGGTTGGTCATCCAAACCATTGAATATAAACAATAATCCCTCTGGCCTCTTCCAGAGCACTCCTAGAACATTCCCAAAGTAAGGATAGGAACACAGTATCAGATTCCTCAGGTTTATTCTACAGTTAATAGTGTTCAAATCTCAGAATTTAAAACTGAAAACAAATTGAAAGTGTGGGTATATTTTCCCAGTGGCCCAATCATAAACAATTGTCGCTGGTTTTGCCAACGTTTATTGCCCATGCTTATCTGCCCACGAGAATCTGCCGTCTTGAACCATAGTTTTATCAGAGAATCATAGATTTATTACGAGTTCAGTAGGAGGCCAATCGGACACCTGCTACAGCTGCTCTCAAATTATAGAATCATAGAAAAACTACAGCACAAACAGGCCCTTTGGCCCACAAACTGCGTCGATCTTATCTCGATCTACTAGGCTTACCCATAAACCTCAATCCTATGAAGTCCCATGTTCTCAGCTTTATGACTTTGTGCCATTCTCCCTCGCTCTCTCTGTGACCATTGGACATTGTTTCCCTCTTGACTATCTCAATCGAACATGCCCCTGTTTCATAAGAACAAAGGAAATGGCTTCTCAATGAAAATATCCGTTATGAGACTAAACAAACAATTACCTCAACTCCTGACACTTGTGCAGAACGGGTCCCAGCTGCTGGAGCCCTTCACCCTGAATGTAGCATTCCTGTAGATCGAGGTGTTTTATTGTATCACAGAGTCCAATGACATGAGACAGGACTGCACAGTCAATCGGGGTCAGTCGCAATTCACTAAATGAAAGTGTTTCTATAGATCCCACTGTGTTCCGAGCCAGTGCTTTATTCTGAGACTCAAACAGGCAGTGGAATGTGTTCAGGAGCTTTCTTTTCCCAGTTCTAGTATTGGTGTTTGTAATCTGCCCTTCAATCTTCGCCTTCACCCAGTCAAACACTCGGCAGGTTGTTTGATGAAAAAATTGACCCAGAAACTCCTCCAGGGCTCGAGTGAGTGTGCGGAGTGGTATTGAGGGAGTGAGGGGAGTGGTATTGAGGGAGTGAGGGGAGTGGGATTGAGGGTGTGAGCGGAGTGGGATTGAGGGAGCGAGTGGAGTGGGATTGAGGAAACGAGGGGAGTGGGATTGAGGGAACAAGGGGAGTGGGATTGAGGGAGCGAGGGGAATGGCATTGAGGGAGTGAGGGGAATGGCATCGAGGGAGAGAGGAGAGTGCGATTGAGGGATTGAGAGGAGAGGGAATGAGTGAGTGAGGGGAGTAGGAATGAGGGAGTGAGTGGAGTGGGATTGAGGGAGTGAGGGGAGTGGCATCGAGGGAGCGAGAGGAGTGGGATTGAGGGAGCGAGGGGAGAGCGATTGAGGCAGTGAGGGGAGTGGGATTAAGGGAGTGAGGGGAGTGGGATTAAGGGAGCGAGGGGAGTGGGATTAAGGGAGCGAGGGCAGTGGGATTGAGGCAGTGAGGGGAGTGGGATTGAGGGAGTGAGGGGAGTGGGGTGTAGTGACAGGAGTTAGTGTGCTGTGTGCAGAGTGCAGTGTGATTTAATGTCTCGTTGTGACAGTTTCTGGGCACTGACTGATTGAGGGTGGAATAAATTGGGAAGTGTAAACTGGCCTGAATTTCCATTACAAACAGATGAAGATTGGGATGATTTCTACTCTGTGATCTCCCATATCTCCTTCCTTGTCACAGATCCAGGGACAGCACCAACTCTGGGAGCCGATGATAAATCCCAGCCGGAATCCACTGACCCAGCTTCCCGAATCCCAACAGAATCTCCAACCTCAGGTATGAAAGTGCCGCTAGTTTATCTGGATCCCTATTCCTCTACTCAAATCCTGTCGCTGTGAAGGCCAAGAAAACATTTGATGCCTCGGGGCAAAGGACCCCACACACACCAGACAGTATCTCCTCCACCACCTTCCTTCCAGAAAACGTCTGAGGTCACGTATCAACCGACTCAAGAACTTCTTCTTCCCTGCTGTTGTCAGACTTTTGAATACACCTTTCTCTACACTTAATCTGTCACTTTAACACTGCATTCCACACTCTCTCCTTTCCTTCTTTATGAACGGTATGCTTTCTCTGTATAGCCAGCTTGATACAATACTTTTCACTGTACAATGAATCAAATATAAAACAGTGTTGGATCAACCATTCCTTATTAAATGGGATAGCAGGATGGAAGGGCTGAATGGGCGACTCCTGTTCCTGTTGCGTCTGGTTTTAGGGGATTGATTGCTACAATCGGGTGTGTTTGGAACATGAACATTTTGTAAAGGTGACGGTGTGATATTGTTCAGAGAGTAACAGCAGTGTGAGGCTCTGTTCCGTTATTCCCCAATATTCACTGACGCCCGGTTCTTTAACCCTTTGTGGATTCAGGGACACCCACACCTCCCACACACGGGGACCAATCGACTAGAGAATCCAGCGAGCAGTCATCCTCTGTCCCAGCCGGATCTCCAACCTCAGGCAACTGAATTCCGGGAATGTTGCCAATGGAATTCTCATCCAACCCCTACCGACAGTCGGAAAATCATTTCCTGGGATAGCACCGGAACACGTTCCAGATAGAGACGGAAGGAGTGAGTGAGAGGGGAGAGAGGGATGGAATGAGTGAGGGGATTGGGATGGATGAGAGAGGAAAGTGGGATGAAGTGAGCGAGGGGAGTGGGGTGTAGTGAGTGAGGGAGTGGCATTGAGAGAGGGTGTGGGTTGTAGTGAGTGAGGGAAGTGGGATGAAGTGAGTGAGGAGAGTGGGCTAGATAGTGAGGGAAGTGGAATTCGGGAACCGAGGGAGTGGGATTGAGAGAGCGAGGTGAGTGGGATTGAGGGTGTGAGGGGAGAGGAATTGAGGGCGTGAGAGGAGAGGGATTGAGGTTACGAGTGGAGCGGGATTGAGGAAGTGAGGGGAGTGAGGGGAGTGGGATTGAGGGAGTGAGGGGAGTGGGATTGAGGGAGTGAGGGGAGTGGGATTGAGGGAACGATGGAATGGGATTGTGGGAGTGAGGAGAGTAGGATTGAGGGAGTGAGGGGACTGGGATTGAGGGAGTTAAGGGAGTTGGATTGAGGTAATGAGGGGAGTGCGATTGAGGAAGTGAGGGGAGTGGGATTGAGGGAACGAGGATAGTGGGATTGTGGCAGTGAGGGGAGTGGGATTGTGGAAGTGAGGGGAGTGGGATTGAGGGATTTAGTGGAGTGGGATTGAGGGAGTGAGGGGAGTAGGATTGAGGGAGTGAGGGGAGATGGGATTGAGGGAGTGAGGGGAGTAGGATTGAGGGAGCAGCGGAGTGGGATTGAGAGACCGAGAGAGTGGGATTAAGAGAGCGAGGGAGTGGGATTGAGGGAGCGAGGGGAGTGATTGAGGGAGCGAGGGAGTGGGATTGAGAGAGCAAGGGGAGTGGGATTGAGGGAGCGAGGGGAGTGGATTGAGGGAGCGAGGGGAGTGGGTTGAGGGAGTGAGGGAGTGGGTTTGAGGGAGTGAGGGGAGTGGGATTGAGGGAGTGAGGGGAGTGGGATTGAGGCAGTGAGGGGAGTGGGATTGAGGCAGTGAGGGGAGTGGGGTGTAGTGACGGGAGTTAGTGTGCTGTGTGCAGAGTGCAGTGTGATTTAATGTCTCGTTGTGACACAGTTTCTGGGCACTGACTGATTGAGGGTGGAATAAATTGGGAAGTGTAAATTTCCATTACAAACAGATGAAGATTGGGATGATTTCTACTCTGTGATCTCCCATATCTCCTTATACATTGTTTTTTTATTTTTCTTTTCGCTTATAGATATACTTGAGTAGGATTG
>JAGIQG010000260.1:0-46249 GCA_024679065.1 Sphyrna mokarran
TGTTGTTTTGCTGTGGTAGTTGTTGTTGGATTTGTTGGTGTTGTTTTGCTGTGGTAGTTGTTGTTGGATTTGTTGGTGTTGTTTTGCTGTGGTAGTTGTTGTTGGATTTGTTGGTGTTGTTTTGCTGTGGTAGTTGTTGTTGGGTTTGTTGGTGTTGTTTTGCTGTGGTAGTTGTTGTTGGATTTGTTGGTGTTGTTTTGCTGTGGTAGTTGTTGTTGGGTTTGTTGGTGTTGTTTTGCTGTGGTAGTTGTTGTTGGATTTGTTGGTGTTGTTTTGCTGTGGTAGTTGTTGTTGGATTTGTTGGTGTTGTTTTGCTGTGGTAGTTGTTGTTGGGTTTGTTGGTGTTGTTTTGCTGTGGTAGTTGTTGTTGGGTTTGTTGGTGTTGTTTTGCTGTGGTAGTTGTTGTTGGATTTGTTGGTGTTGTTTTGCTGTGGTAGTTGTTGTTGGATTTGTTGGTGTTGTTTTGCTGTGGTAGTTGTTGTTGGATTTGTTGGTGTTGTTTTGCTGTGGTAGTTGTTGTTGGGTTTGTTGGTGTTGTTTTGCTGTGGTAGTTGTTGTTGGATTTGTTGGTGTTGTTTTGCTGTGGTAGTTGTTGTTGGATTTGTTGGTGTTGTTTTGCTGTGGTAGTTGTTGTTGGGTTTGTTGGTGTTGTTTTGCTGTGGTAGTTGTTGTTGGATTTGTTGGTGTTGTTTTGCTGTGGTAGTTGTTGTTGGGTTTGTTGGTGTTGTTTTGCTGTGGTAGTTGTTGTTGGATTTGTTGGTGTTGTTTTGCTGTGGTAGTTGTTGTTGGATTTGTTGGTGTTGTTTTGCTGTGGTAGTTGTTGTTGGATTTTTGTTTGTTTTGGTTTGTGTTGTTTTGCTGTGGTAGTTGTTGTTGGATTTGTTGGTGTTGTTTTGCTGTGGTAGTTGTTGTTGGGTTTGTTGGTGTTGTTTTGCTGTGGTAGTTGTTGTTGGATTTGTTGGTGTTGTTTTGCTGTGGTAGTTGTTGTTGGGTTTGTTGGTGTTGTTTTGCTGTGGTAGTTGTTGTTGGGTTTGTTGGTGTTGTTTTGCTGTGGTAGTTGTTGTTGGGTTTGTTGTTGTTGTTTTGCTGTGGTTGTTGTTATTGGGTTTGTTGGTGATTTTCAATGTAGAGGTTTTTGTATTTTTTGGTATTTTGTAATTCTCAAGTTGTTGTTGGATTTTGTTGGGTTTTTGTTCTTGAATTTGGTGATGTTTTTCAATTTTATGATGTTCAATTTATTTGTTTTTTTCAATCTTGATGTTGTTACCATAGAAACCATAGAAAATTACAGCTCAGAAACAGCCCTTTTGGCTCTTTGCTGAACTTTTTTTTTGCCCAGTCCTGTTGATCTGCACTTGGACCATATCCCTCCACACCCCTCTCTCATCCACCCGTCCAAGTTTTATTTTAACAGTGACCCCACATTTACCACTTTATCCGGCAGCTCATTCCACATTCCCACCAATCTCTGCATGAACTTTTCTCCTTTCACCTTTAACCCTTGCCCTCTGGGTTTTTTTCTCCTCTGGTCTCAGTGGAAAAAGCCTGTTTACATTCACTCTATCGACACCCATCAAAATCTTATCCACCTCTATCAAATCTCCCCTCATTCTTCTACACTCCAGGGAATAAAGTCCTAACCTATTCAATCTCTCTCTGTAACTCAGCTTCTCAAGTCCCAGCAACATCCTTGTGAACCTTCTCTGCACTCCTTCAACCTTATTTACATCCTTCCTGTAACTAGGTGACCAAAACTGGACACAATGGTTTAAATTTGGCCTCACCGATGCCTTATATAACCTTACCATAACACTCCAGCTTTTATATTTGATACTCTGATTGATAAAGGCCAATGTACCAAAAGCATCTTCACAACCCTACCCACCTGTGAAGTCACTCTTAGGGAATTCTGTCCCTGTATTCCCAGATCCCTCTGTTCAACTGCACTCTTCAGAGTCCTACCATTTACCCTGTAAGTTCTAGTCTGGTTTGTCCTTCCAAAGTGCAATACCTCACACTTGTCTGCATTAAATTCCATTTGCCATTTGTCAGCCCATTTTTCTAGTTGGTCCAAGTCCCTCTGTAAGCTTTGAAAACCTTCCTCACTGACCACTATACCTTCAATCTTTTACCATCAGTAAATTTACTGATACAATTTGTCACATTATCATCCAGATCATTGATATAGATGACAAACAATAATGGACCCAACACCGATCCCTGCGGCACTCCACCAGTTACAGGCCTCCACTCAGAGAAGTAATCCTCCACAACTACTCTTGGCTTCTTCCATTGAGCCAGTGTCTAGTCCAATTTACAACCTCCCCATCTATACCCTAGCGACTGAACCTTCCTAACTAACCTCCCATGAGGGACCTTATCAAAGGCCTTGCTGAAATCCATATAGACAACATCCACTGCCTTTCCTTCATCCACATTCCTGGTAACATCATCGAAAAACTCTAATAGATCGGTCAAACATGACCTACCACACACACAGCCATGTTGAGTCTCCCTATTAAGTCCTTGTCTATCCAAATATTTGTAGATCCTACTCCTTATCACACCTTCCAATAACTTACCAACCACTGACATCAAACTTATCGGCCTGTAATTCCCCGGATTTCTTTAGGAACCTTTTTTAAACAGCAAAACAACATGATCCCCCCTCCAATCACCCGGCACCTCCCCCCGGGAATATTGACATTTTAAATATGTCTGCCAGGGCCCCTGCAAGTTCAACACTAACCTCCCTCAAGCTCCGTGGGAATATCCTGTCCATTCCCTGGGGATTTATCCACTCTGATTTGCCTCAAGACAGCCAGAACCTCCTCCTCTTTAATCTGTAAAGGTTCCAAGACCTCCCTACCTGTTTGCCCAATTTCTGTAGACTCAATGCCCATTTCCTCAGTAAATACGGATGCAAAAAAAACCCATTTATTCTCTCCCCATCTCTTCTGGTTCCATACACAGTCTATCAATCTGGTCTTGTTGGAGTTTTTCGATGTTGAGGTTGTTGTTGGATTGTTGTTGTTCTTTGCTGTTGTGGTTTTTGTTGAAATTGTTGGAGTTTTTCAATTCTGAGGTTGTTGTTGAACTTGTTCAATTTTTAGATTGTTGTTGGGAATTTTGGGTTTTTTCATCTTCAGGTTGTTGTTGGATCTGTTGGTTTTTTTCAATGTTGAGGTTGTTGTTGGATTTGTTGGTATTTTTCAATGTTGAGGTTGTTGTTGGATTTGTTACTGTTTTTCAATGTTGAGGTTGTTGTTGGATTTGTTGCTGTTTTTCAATGTTGAGGTTGTTGTTGGATTTGTTGCTGTTTTTCAATGTTGGGGTTGTTGTTGGATTTGTTGCTGTTTTTCAATGTTGGGGTTGTTGTTGAATTTGTTTTTGTTTTTGAATGTTGAGATGGTTGTTTGAGATGGTTGTCCAAACCATATTGTCTCGTAATGTCCCAAGATGTGTAGGTTAGGTGGATTGGCCATGACATATTGCCCGTAGTGTGTCAAGGTTGTACAAAAGGTCGATTGTTCATGCTAAATGTGTGTCAAGGTTGTACGAAAGGTGGATTGTCCCAAGATGTTTATGAGAAATGGATTAGCCGTGCCAAATTCCCCTTAGCGTCCCAAGATGTGAATGAGAGATGGATTGGCCTACCCCGTAGTGTCCCAAGATGTGTACACGTGGTTAATTGGCTAGGCTAAATTAACTTTAGTGTCCCAAGATGTGGACGAGAGGAGAATTGGACATGTTCAAATCCCTTTAGTGTCCCAACATGAATAGGTTTGGTGGATTGGCCACGCTAAATTGCACCTTTGTGTCCCAAGATGTAGGTTAGATGGATTGGCTACACTAAATTGGTCTTTCGTGTCCAAAGATGTGTTACTTTGGTTATTTGGCCAGGCTAAATTGCCACTTAATGTCCCAAGAAGTGTGAGATGTGAATTGGCCATGCTAAATTAACTTTAGCATCCAAAGATGTGGATGAGAGGAGAATTGGACATGTTCAAATCCCCTCAGTGTCCCATCATGAATAGGTTTGGTCGATTGGCCATGCTAAATGCATTTAGTGTGCAAAAATGTGTAGGTTTGGTTAATTGGCCATGTTAAAGTGCAGCTTAGTGTCCCAAGATGTTAAGTTAGATGGATTGGCCACACTAAATTGGCACTTAGTGTCCAAAGATGTGTAAGTTGGGTTGATTAGCCAGGCTATATTGCCCCTTTGTGACACAAAAGTGTACGTTAGATGAATTGGCCTTGCTAAATTCATCTTCGTGTTCCAAGATGTGTACAAGAGGTAGGTTGACCAGGCTAAATTCCCATGCGTGTCCCAAAACGTACACGAGGTGATCTGACCATGCTAGAATGTGCCTCAGTGTCCCAAGATGTGTACAAGTGCTGGATTGGCCACGCTAAACTCCCCTTAGTGTCCCAAGATATGTGTGGGTCAGGGATAATGAGGTGTCAGGAATGGTGAGGGGTCAGGGGTCAATGATAGTGATGGGCATAGATGGTCAGGGGGTGAGGGATTCAGGATAGTGAGGGGTAAAGGATCAAGGATGGTGAGGAGTGAGGGGTCATGGTTAGTGAAGGATGGATGATGAGCATCAGGGATGGTGAGGGGTCAGGGGTCAGGGATGGTGAGGGGTCGGGGGTCAGAGATGGTGATATTCAGCAGTCAGGGATGGTGAGAAGTAAGGGGTCATGGTTAGTGAAGGGTGGATGATGAGCATCAGGAATGGTAAGAGGTCACGGAAGGTGAGAGGTCAGGGGTCAGGGTTGGTGAGGGGTCAGGGATGGTGAGCAGTCAGGGGTCAGGGATGGTGAGCAGTCAGGGGTCAAGGATGGTGAGCAGTCAGGGATGGTGAGGGATGAGAGGTGCGGGATGGTGAGGATTGAGCTGTCAAGGATGGTGAGCAGTCAGTGTTGGGGAGAGGTCGGGGATGCTGAAGGGTCAGGGGTTGGGGATGTTGAGGGTTCAGCGATGATAAGGAGTGAGGGGATAACGATAGTGAGGGGTGAGGAATGGTGAGGGTTGGTGAGGGGTGACAGGTCAGGTATGGTGAGGGGTCAGAGATGGTGGGTCAGAAATAGTAGGGGTGAGAGGTCAGAGATGGTGAGGGTTGAGAGGTCAGGAATAATGTGGGGTGAGGGGTCAGGGATAAAGGATGGTGACGAGTGAGGGGTTGGGGAAGGTGAGTGGTGAGGGGTCAGGGATAGTGAGGGGTGAGGGAGACAGCAATAGTGAGGGGTCAGGGATGGTGAGGGTGACGAATCAGGACTGGTGAGGGACGAAGGATCAGGATTGTTGAGGGATGGTAAGGGGTGAGGGGTCAGAGATGCTGAGGGCTAACAGGTCAGGGATGTTGAGGAGTCAAGATTTGAGGGATGAGGGGTCAGGGATGGTGATGGTGAGTGGTCAGAGTTGGTGATGGTAAGGGTCAGGGTTGGTGAGGGGTGAGGGGTTAGTTATGATGAGGGGTGAGAGGTCAGGGATGGTGAGGGTAAGGGGTCAGGAATATTGAGGGGTGAGGGGTTAGGGATAGTGAGAGTTGAGGTATAGGGTTGGTGAGGGGTGAGGGGTCAGTCATGGATCAGGGATGGGGGGGTCAGAGATAGTGAGGGGTGAGAGGCCAGAAATGCTGAGGGATTAGGGATGGTGAGGGATGAGGAGTTAAGGATGATTAGGGGTAATGGGGCAAGGAAGCTGTGGGGTGAGGACTCAGGGATGGTGAGGGGTCAGGGATCAGAGATAGTGAGGGGTTGGGATCAGTCAGGGGTCAGGGATGCTGAGAGGTCAGGGATGATGAGGGGTGAGGGGACAAGGATGGTAAGGGATGAGGGCTGGTGAGGGGTGAGGGGTCAGGGATGATGAGGGGTGAGGGGACAAGGATGGTAAGGGGTAAGGGATGAGGGCTGGTGAGGGGTGAGGGATGATGAGGGCTGAGGGATCAGGGATGATGAGGGGTGAGGGGTCAGGTTTGGTGAGGAGTGAGAGGACAGAGATGGTGAGGTGTGAAGGATCAGGGATGTTGAGGGGGCAGGGGTCAGGGACAGGGGGAGGTGAGTGATCAGGACTGGTGAGGGATAAAGAGTCAGGGATGATGAAGGGACAGGTTTCAGGTTTTGTGAGGGGTGGTGGGTCAGGGATGATGAGGGGTGAAGGATCAAGAAGGGTGAGGGGTCAGGGATGTGAGAAGTCAGGGTTGGTGAGGGGTGAGAGATGGTAAGGGGTCAGGGATGGGTGGGTAATGTGAGAGGTCAGGAGTCGGATGGTGAGGAGTGAGGGGACATGTTGGAGAGAGGTGAGGGGTCAGGGATAGTGAGGTATCAGGGATAGTAAAGGCTGAGGGGTGAGGGTCAGGATAGTGAGGTATCAGGGATAGAAAGTGAGGGGTGAGGGGTCAGGGATAGTGAGGTATCAGGGATAGTAAAGGCTGAGGGGTGAGGGGTCAGGGATAGTGAGGTATCAGGGATAGTAAAGGCTGAGGGGTGAGGGGTCAGGGATAGTGAGGTATCAGGGATAGTAAAGGCTGAGGGGTGAGGGTCAGGGATAGTGAGGTATCAGGGATAGTAAAGTCTGAGGAGTGAGGGGTCAGGATAGTGAGTTATCAGGGATAGTGAGGGGTGAGGGGTGAGGGGACAGGGATAGTAAGGTATTAGGGATAGTAAAGTCTGAGGAGTGAGGGGTCAGGATAGTGAGTTATCAGGGATAGTGAGGGGTGAGGGGTCACAGTTGGTGAGAGACAGTAAGGGGTGATTGGTCAGAGATGGTGAAGGGTGAGAGGTCAGGTATGGTGAGGGGTCAGGAGTCAGGGATGATGAGGGATGAGGGATTCGGGATGGTGAGGGATGAGAAGTCAGAATGGTGAGGTGTAAGGAGGCAGGGAAGGTTTGGGGTGAGGATGGTGAGGGGTCAGGGATCAGAGATGGTGAGGGGTCAGGGTAGGTCAGGGGTCAGGATTGCTGAAGAGGCAGGATCAGGATTGGTGAAGGGTCAGAGATGGTGAGGGGTCAGTGGTCAGGGTGGATGAGGAGTGAGGAGTGAGGGGCAGTGAGGTGTGAGGGGACAGGGTTGATGAGGAGTGAGGGATCAGGTGTGTTAAGGGGTCAGGATAGTTGAGGGCTGAGAGGTCATTGTCGGTGAGGGATGGTGAGGGGTGAGCGGTCAGTGAGGGTTCGTGAGGGGTGAGGTGTCAGGGATGGTGAGGGGTGAGGGGTCAGAGATGGTGAGGGTTCGGGGATATGGATGATGAGCAATCAAAGTTGATGAAAGATCAGAGATGGTGAGCTGTGAGGGGTCGGGGTCGGTGAGGGATGACGGTTCTGGGATGGTGAAGGGTAAGGGATGATGAGGAGTGAGGGGTCGGGGTCGGTGAGGGATGACGGTTCTGGGATGCTGAAGGGTCAGGGATGGTGAGCTGTGAGGGGTCGGGGTCGGTGAGGGATGACGGTTCTGGGATGGTGAAGGGTCAGGGATGGTGACGAGTGAGGGGTCGGGGATGGTGAGGGTTGTGGGGTCAGTGATGGTGAGGGGTCAGGGATGGTGAGGGGTGTGGGGTCAGGGATGTTGAGTGGTCAGGAATGGCGTGGGGTTAGTGATGGTGAGGGTTGTGTGTTCAGGGATGGTGAGGGTGTGTTCAGGGATGGTGAGGGGTCAGGAATGGTGTGGGGTCAGGGATAGTGAGGGGTGTGGGGTCAGGGATGGTGTGGGGTCAGGGATGGTGAGGGGTCAGGGATGGTGAGGGGGTGTGGTCAGGAATGGTGTGGGGTCAGGGATGGTGTGGGGTCAGGAATGGTGTGGGGTCAGGAAGGTGAGGTTCAGGGATGGTGAGGGGTCAGGGATGGTGAGGGGTGTGGGGTCAGGGATGGTGAGGGGTGTGGGGTCAGGGATGGTGAGGGTGTGGGGTCAGGGATGGTGTGGGGTCAGGGATGGTGTGGGGTCAGGGATGGTGAGGGGTGTGGGGTCAGGGATAGTGTGGGATCAGGGATGGTGTGGGGTCAGGGATGGTGAGGGGTGTGGGGTCAGGGATGGTGAGAGTTGAGGGGTCAGGGTTGGTGAAGCATGAGGGGTGAGGGATGCTGAGGGGGTGAGGGGTTGGAGTTGGTAACGGGTGAGGGTTTGGGCTTGGTGGGAGTAAGTGCTCAGCATTGGTGAAGGGCCAGGGGACAGGGTGGGTCAGGGGTCAGGGATAGTGAGGGTGATGGGTCAGGTTTGGTGAGGGATGAGGGGTCAGCATTGATGAGGGGCCAGGGATGGTGAGGGATGAGTGTTTAGGGTTAATGAGGCTGAGGGGCCAAGGTTGGTGAGGGGTGAGGGGTAAAGAGTCATGGATGATGAAGGGTCAGAGGTCAGGGGATGGAGAAGGGTGAGGGTTCAGGGTTGGTGAGGAATGGTGACAAGTCAGAGGTCAGTGATGGTGAGGGGTTCAGAGGTGGTGAGAGATGAGAGGGCAGGTTGGTTAGGGGTGAAGGGACAGGAATGGTGAGGGGTGAGGTGTCAGGGTTGTTGAGGGATGAGGGATCAGGATCGGTAAGGGGTCAGGGTTGTTGAGCGGTGAGGGATCAGGATCGGTAAGGGGTCAGAGTTGTTGATGGATGATGAGGAGTGAAGGATCAGAGGTGGTGAGGGATCAGCGTTAGTGAGGAACCAATGATGTGAAGGGTCAGGGATGGTCAGAGGTCAGGGACAGTGAGGGGTCAGGCATGGTGAATTGTGAGGGGTCAGGCATGGTGAGGGGTGAGGGGTCAGGGTTGGTGAGGGCAGGGGGTCAGGGGTCAGGGTTGTTGAGGGGTCAGGGACATTGAGGGGATGAGCAATCAGAGACAGTGAGGGGTGAGGTTTCAGAAATGTTGAAGGATGAGGGGTCAGGGTTGGTACAGGGTGAACAGTCGGGGATTGTGAGGGGTGAAGGGTCAGGGATGGTGAGGGGTCAGCGTTGGTGAGGGTTGAGGGGTCAGGGTTGTTGAGGGGTGAGGGATCAGGATCGGTAAGGGGTCAGGATTGTTGATGGATGGTTAGGAGTGGAGGATCAGAAGTGGTGAGGGATCAGCGTTAGCGAGCGGTCAATGATGGTGAAGGGTCAGGGATGGTCAGAGATCAGAAACAGTGAGGGGTCAGGGATGGGGAGGGTCAGGGGTCAGGGTTGTTGAGGGGTCAGGGATATTGAGGGGTGAGCGATCAGAGACAGTGAGGGGTCAGGCATGGTGAGAGGTGAGGGGTCAGGGATGGGGAGGGTCAGGGGTCAGGGACATTGAGGGGTGAGCGATCAGAGACAGTGAGAGGTGAGGTTTCGGAAATGGTGAAGGATGAGGGGTCAGAGTTGGTGTGGGGTGAACAGTCGGGGATTGTGAGGGATGAAGGGTCAGGGATGGTGAGGGGTCAGCTTTGGTGAAGGATGGTGAGGAGTGAGGGATCAGAGTTGGTGAGGGGTCAATGATGGTGAAGGGTCAGGCGTAAAGGACGGTCAGAGGTCAGGGACTGTGAGGGGTCAGGAATGGTGAATTGTGAGGGGTCGAGATTCAGGAATGGTGAGGTGTGAGGGGTCAGGGATGGGGTGGGGTCAGGGGTCAGGGATATTGAAGGGTGAGGGGTCAGGGATGGTGAGGGGTCAGAGGTCAGGAATGGTGACGAGTCAGATTTGGTGAGGGGTGAGGGGTCAGGGTTGGTGCGGGGTGAATGGTCAGGGATTGTGAGAGGTGACTGGTGAGTGATGAGGGGTCAGGGTTGGTGAGGGGTCAGGATTGTTGATGGATGGTGAGGAGTGAGGGATCAGAAGTGGTGAGGGGTCAGGATTGGTGAGGGCTCAGAGATGATGAGGGATGTCGAGTCAGGGATGGTAGGGGTTCGGGATGTTGAGGGGTCAGGGTTGGTGAGGGGTGAGGAGTCTGGCTTGGTGCAGGGTGAAGGGTCAGGGATCATGATGGGTCAAGAGTCAGGGATGGTGAGGGGTGAGGTGTCAGGATTGGTGAGACTTGCACTGTCAGGGATGGAAAGGTCAGGGGTCAGGATTTGTGAGGGCTGAGGGGTCAGAGATGCAGTCTGGTGAGAGGTCAGGGGTGAAGAAGAATCGGGGTCAGGGATGGTGAGTGGTCAGGAATGGTGAGATATGAGGGTCAGAGTTGGTCAGTGTTCAGTGATGGTGAGGGTTGAAGGATCAGGAATGGTTCGCAGTGAGGGGTTAGTGATGGTGAGGGATCAGGGATGATGGGGTCAGAGATGGTGATGGGTCAGGGGTCAGGGATAGTGAATGGTCTGGGGATGGTGAGGGACCAGGAGTCATGGATGGTGAGGGGTCAGAGGTCAGGGATGGTTAGGGCTGAGGAATGGTAAGGAGTCAGAGATGCTGAGGGGTCAGGGATGATGAGGAGTGAGAGGTCAGGGTTGGTGAGGAGTGAGAGATGGTGAGAGGTCAGGTTGGTGAGGGGTCAAGTTTGGTGAGGGGTCAGGTTTGGTGAGGGGTGAGGGGTCAGGTTTGGTGAGGGGTGGGGAATCAGGGTTGTTGATGAATTGTGAGGAGTCAGGGATCAGAGATGGTGAGGGATGAGAGGTCAGGGATGGTAAGGGTTGAGGAGTCAGGGATGGTGAAGGATCAGAGATTGTGACGGATGTGTGGCCAAGGTTGGTGAGGAGTGAGGGATCAGGGATAGTGAGGGTTGAGGAGTCTGGGTTGGTGAGAAGTGAGGGATGGTGAGAGATGAGGGGTCAGCAATGGTGGGGGATGAGGGGTCAGCGATGGTGTGGGATGAGGGGTCAGGGATGGTGAGGGGTCAGTGTTGGTGCGTTGTCAGCGTTGGTGAGGGATCAGGGACAGTGAGGGGTCAGGCATGGTGAGCTGGGAGAGATCAGGGTTTGTGAGGGGTGAGGGGTCAGAGATGGCGAGGGATGGTGAGAGGTGAAGTGTCAGGGATGGTGAGAGGTGAAGTGTCAGGGATGGTGAGAGGTGAGGGGTCAGGGTTGGTGAGAGGTGAGGGGTCAGGGTTGGTGAGGAGTCAGGGTTTGTGAGGGGTGAGGGGTCACAGATGGTGAGTGATGAGGGGTCATGAATGGTGAGGGGTCACAAATGATGAGGTGTGAGGGGTGAGGGATCAGGGTTGGTGAGGCGTAAGGAGTTGTACCATGTCAACGGTCAGGGATTGCGAGGGGTCAGGGATATGAGGGGTGAGTGGTCAGGGATACTGAGGTGTGAGGGATGATGAGTGATGTGGGGCAGGGTTGGTGGGTGTTCAGGGGTCAGGAATACTAAAGGGTCAGGGGTCAGGGATGGTGAGGGGTCAGGGATGATGAGAGGTCAGGAATGGTGAGGGGTCAGGCGTCAGGGATGGTGAGGGGTGAGTGGTCAGGGTTGGTAAAGTGTGAGGCATGGTGAGGGGTCAGGAAAGGTGAGATATGGTGAGGGGTATGGAATGTGAGGGTTTAGGGTTGGTGAAGAGTGAGGCATGAGGGATGGTGAGGGATAGTAATGGGTCAGGAGAGGTGAGGAGGGAAGGGTCAGGGTTGTTCAGTAGTCAGGAATGGTGAGGAGTGAGAGGTCAGCGTTGGTGAGGGGTGAGGGGTCAGTAATGGTGAGGGGTGAAGGATCTGGGTTGGTGAGGGATGAGGGGTCAGGCTTGGTGATGGATATCGGTTCAGGAATGGTGAGGGTTCAGGTTGTGAGGGATGGTGAAGGCTGAGGGATGATGAAGGGTCAGGGATGGTGAGGGGGGGTCAGGGGTGAGTGATGGTGAGGGGTCAGGGTGTGGAGATGCCGGTGTTGAACTGGGGTAAACACAGTAAGAGTCTGACACCAGGTTTAAATCCAACCGATTGATTTGATAATAAACTCACAAGCTTTCGGGGTTTGTCCCTTGGTCAGGTGAATGGAGAGTTTGGCTCTCAGACAGAGCAGAGAACAGCACAGACAGTTTCCAGATTACTGATTCGAATGGGAGGCTTTACAACGAACCTGCTATTCAATTCTTAAAGATACAGACAGTGTGAGTGGAGAGAGGGTTAAGCCCCAGGTTAAAGAGATGTGGATTGTCTCCAGACAGCCCAGTAAGTGAGGGTTTATAAACCCAGGCAAGTCCTGGGGGTTACAGATAGAACACAGAACATTACAGAGCAGTACAGGCCCTTCGGCCCTCGATGTTGTGCTGACCAGTGGAACCAATCGAATGACCCTCGAACCTAAACTATTCCAATGTTATCCAGATGCCGATCAGGTGAATGGAGAGTGGGGGACACTCCTAATTGACAGGGGGGGACACTCCTAATTGACAGGGGGGGGACACTCCTAATTGACAGGGGGGGGGACACTCCTAATTGAGGGGGGGAGACACTCCTAATTGACAGGGGGGGGACACTCCTAATTGACAGGGGGGAGACACTCCTAATTGACAGGGGGGGACACTCCTAATTGAGGGGGGAGACACTCCTAATTGACAGGGGGGGGACACTCCTAATTGACAGGGGGGGGACACTCCTAATTGATGGGGGGGGGGGACACTCCTAATTGACAGGGGGGAGACACTCCTAATTGACAGGGGGGGGACACTCCTAATTGACAGGGGGGGGGACACTCCTAATTGACAGGGGGGGGACACTCCTAATTGACAGGGGGGGGACACTCCTAATGACAGGGGGGGACACTCCTAATTGATGGGGGGGTACACTCCTAATGATGGGGGGGGACACTCCTAATTGATGGGGGGGGGACACTCCTAATTGAGAGGGGGGGGGACACTCCTAATTGATGGGAGGGCATCCCTAATTCACAGGGGGCATCCCTAACTGAGGGGGGGGCACCCTTAATTGACAGACGGGCACTCCTTATTGACGGTGGGACACCCCTAATTGACGGAGGGGGACACCCCTAATTGACAGAGGGGGACACCCCTAATTGACGGAGGGGGACACCCCTAATTGACAGAGGGGGACACCCCTAATTGAAGGGGGGGACCCTAATTACAGGGGGGACACCTAATGAGGGGGGGACACTCCTAATTGACAGGGGGGGACACTCCTAATTGACAGGGGGGACACTCCTAATTGACGGGGGGGGACACTCCTAATTGACGGGGGGGACACTCCTAATTGACAGGGGGGACACTCCTAATTGAAGGGGGGGGGACACTCCTAATTGACAGGGGGGGACATCCTAATTGACGGGGGGGGACACTCCTAATTGACGGGGGGGGGACACTCCTAATGACAGGGGGGGGGGACACTCCTAATTGACAGGGGGGGGGCGACACTCCTAATTGACGGGGGGGGGGACGGGACACTCCTTATTGACGGGGGTCACCCCTAATTGACGGTGGGACAGCCCTAATTGACAGAGGGGGACACCCCTAATTGACAGAGGGGGACACCCCTAATTGACAGAGGGGGACACCCCTAATTGACAGAGGGGGACACTCCTAATTGACAGAGGGGACACTCCTAATTGACAGAGCGACACCCCTAATTGACAGGGGGGGATCCTCCTAATTGACAGGGGTGGGGGGGACACTCCTAATTGACAGGGGGGGGGACACTCCTAATTGACAGGGGGAGACACTCCTAATTGACAAATTACAGGAGGCTCTCACAATTACTCAGAGACATACATGCACATTCTCTCTGTCTCACACACACACACACATTCTCATATTCTCTCATTCACAGAGACACTCATATATACACTCGCAGACACATCCTGAATCTCAACGGGCACAGTGAACCCAGCCAGGCCTGTGACACTGAATTAAAAAGGAGAGAGTGAATCCAGCCAGGCCTGTGACACTGAATTAAAAAGGAGAGAGTGAACCCAGCCAGGCCTGTGACACTGAATCAAAAAGGACAGAGTGAATCCAGCCAGGCCTGTGACACTGAATCAAAAAGGACAGAGTGAACCCAGCCAGGCCTGTGACACTGAATCAAAAAGGACAGAGTGAACCCAGCCAGGCCTGTGACACTGAATCAAAAAGGACAGAGTGAACCCAGCCAGGCCTGTGACACTGAATCAAAAAGGACAGAGTGAACTGAAACTACACATCTTTGGACTCTAAGTGCATTTAGCACGGACAATCCATCTAACCGACGCATCTTGTGACACTAAGTGGATTTTAACATGTCTAATTCTCCTCTCATCCACATCTTAGGACCCTAAAGGAAATTTAACATGACCAATCCACCACTCGTACACATCTTCTGACACCACGGGACAATTTAGCATGACCAAAAGTACTTCTCGTACATATCTTGGACACTAAGATGAATTTAGCGTGGCCAATTAACCAAACCTACACATTTTCCGAGCTAAGGGACAATTTAGCCTGGCCAATCCACTCTAACCTACACACCTTGGGACCGCAGGCGGAATTTAGCCTGGCCAATCCACCCTAACTTACACGCCTTGGGACAGCAGGCGGAATTTAGCCTGGCCAATCCACCATTTGTACACATCTTGGGACACTAAAGCTACAATTTACCATCACCAATCCACCACTTGTACGCATCTTGGGACACTACAGGTGCAATTTAGCATGGCCAATCCTTCTAACCGTAACATCTTGTGAGTCTAAGAGGCAATTTAATGTTGCCAATCCACCTCTCGTATACATTTTGGGTCATGAAGGGTCAATTTTCATGGCCAATCGCCACAATTTACACATCTTGGGATACTAAGAGGCAATTCAATGTGGCCAGTCCACCTAACGTACACATCTTGGGGCACTAAGGGGGTCTTAACATGTCTAATTCTCCTCTCACCCATATCTTGGGATGCTAAAGGAAATTTAGCATGGCCAATCCACCACATGTGCACATCTTGGGAAATGAAGGGGCAATTTAACCTGGCAAATCCACCTCTCACACTCATCTTGGGACACAAAGAGGTGATTTACCACGTCCAATACCCCTAACCTCCATGTCTGGCAGATAGAAGACAGAGGGTGGTGGTTGATGGGAGATATTCATCGTGGAGTTCGGTGACAAGTGGTGTGCCTCAGGGGTCTGTTTTGGGGCCCCTGCTGTTTGTAATTTTTATAAATGATCTGGATGAGGGTATTGAGGGATGGATCAGTAAATTTGCAGATGACACTAAAGTCGGTGGAGTGGTAGATAGTGAAGAGGGGTGTTATAGTTTACAGAGTGACTTGGACAAGTTGCAGAGCTGGGCCGAGAGGTGGCAAATGGAGTTTAATGTGGAAAAGTGTGAGGTAATGCACTTTGGCAGGAACAATAAATGTGTAGAGTATAGGGCTAATGGTAGGGCTCTTAATAGTGTTGAGGAACAGAAGGATCTTGGTGTATGTGTCAATAGATCCCTGAAAGTAGGCAGTCAAGTGGATAAAGTTGTTAAGAAGGCATATGGAGTCTTAGCTTTTATTGGTAGGGGGATTGAATTTAGGAGCCGCAGCATCATGTTGCAACTGTACAAAACTCTAGTGCGGCCGCACTTGGAGTATTGTGTGCAGTTCTGGTCCCCACATTATAAGAAAGATGTGGAGGCATTGGAGAGGGTACAGAGGAGGTTTACCAGGATGTTGCCTGGTATGGAGGGCAGGTCCTATGAAGAGAGGTTGAAGGATTTGAGGTTGTTTTCGTTAGAAAGGAGGCGGCTAAGAGGGGATCTTATTGAAGCATATAAGATGATTAGAGGTTTAGATAGGGTGGACAGTGATAGCCTTTTTCCTAGGATGGAGAAAGCTAGCACGAGGGGACACAGCTTTAAATTAAGGGGTATGAGTTATAGGACGGATATCAGAGGTAGGTTCTTTACTCAAAGAGTGATTAGGGAGTGGAATGCCCTGCCTGCAGCTGTTGTAGATGCGCCAAGTTTGGTGGCGTTTAAGAGGTTAATTGATAAGTATATGGAAGAGAAGGGAATGGTTTAGTTTGGAGGGGCATTGCTTTTTATTTTGGTCGGCACAACATCGAAGGCCGAAGGGCCTGTTCTGTGCTGTAATGTTCTTGTTCTATGTCTTGGGACACGAAGGGGCAATCCATCAAACTTACACATCTGCAAACAATAAGGGGCAATTTAGTGTCGCCAATATATCTTATACATATCTTGGCACATTAAGGGGAATTGTAACATGGCCAATCCATCTTTTTATGAAGCTAAAGGGCAATTTGGCTTGGACAATCTACCTATCGTACACATCTTGGGACACTAAAGAGCAATTTAGCCCGGCCAATCCACCATTCATAGACATCTTCGGACACTAAGGAGAATTTAGCCTGGCCTATGCACTTCTCCTACACATCTTGGCACACTAAGATGAATTTATCAAGGCCAATCCACCCAAACTACACATCTTAGCACACTATGGGGAATTTGGCATGGCCAATCCATCTCTCGTACACCCTTTGGGACATGAAGGGGCGATTTAGCTTCCCAAATCCCCCTAGCCAATATGTCTTGGGGCATATTTAGAACATTGAATAGCACAGTACAGGCCCTCCGGCCCTCAATGTTGTGCCGAGCTTTGTCTGAACCCAAGATCAAGCTCTCCCCCTCCCTATCATTCTGGAGTGCTCCATGTGCCTCTCCAATAACTGCTTGAAAGTCCCTAAAGTGTCCGACTCCACTACCACAGCAGGCAGTGTATTCTACACCCCAACCACTCTCTGAGTAAAGAATGTACCTCAGACATCCCTCCGATATCTCCCACCATCAACCTTATAGTTATGTCCCCGAGTAACAGCTCCATCCACCCGAGGAAATAGTCTCTGAACATCCACTCTATCAATCCTTCTCATCATCTTATAAACCTCTATTAAGTTGCCTCTCATCCTCCTCCGCTCTAAAGAGAAAAGCCTCAGCTCCCTCAGCCTTTCCTCATAGGACCCTACCCTCCAAACCAGGCAGCATCCTGGTCAATCTCCTCTGCACTCTCTCCAATGCTTCCACATCCTCCTTATAGTGAGGTGACCAGAACTGAACACAATATTCTAAATGTGGTCTCATCAAGGTCCAGTATAGTTGCAGCATAACCCCCACGGCTCTTAAAGTCAAACCCCCTGTTAATAAACACTAACACACTATAAGCTTCTTCACACTCTATCCACTTGAGTGACAACCTTCAGAGATCTGTGGATATGAATCTCTCTGTTCCTCCACATTCCTCAGAACCCTGCCGTTGACCCTGTAATCCACATTCAGGTTTGTCCCACCAAAATGAACCCCCTCACACTTATCAGGGTTAAACTCCATCTGACACTTTCCTGCCCAGCTCTGCATCCTATCAATGTCTCTTTGCAGCCTGCAAGAGCCCTCCACCTCATCCACTACTCCACCAATCTTGGTGTCATCAGTAAATTTACTAACCCACCCTTCAGCCCCCTCTTCCAACTCATTGATAAAAATCACAAACAGCAGAGGAGCCAGCACTGACCCCGGTGGTGCACCGCTGGGAACTGGCCGCCAGTCTGTACATTTTCCCTCCATCTCCACCCTCTGCCTTCTATGAGACAGCCAGTTACTGATCCAATCGGCTAAATTTCCCTCGATCCCACACCTCCTCACTTTCTTCGTGAGCCTCCCATGGGGAACTGTTGTCGGTAAAGATACCTCGGAGACTAATTGTGAGTCAAAGTACAGCAAGTTTATTCAAAAGCTTTCGGGAGACACACCTGGTACCCAACAGCGGTTCCCCAGGCTTCTCTCCGAACACAAGTGAAGAGTATATATTTATAACCCCCCCAGTCACATCCACATCTTCCCATTCTCAGCAGGTGGGAACATGGCGGCCTCGCCATTTCTTCACGGTTATCTCAAGGCCGCGATTGCCGTGTGTGATTAGCCCTTAGTGAACGTACAGACTGACAAGACAAGTTCAAATTAACGGGCCGCTATAACGATCTATGTTCCTAAGTTGTAGAAGATATGGAGATGTATAATGTGTTGGTACATAAGCAGTTTATAATGAATAGATATGAAATATTTTTAGGACATGCAGGTTTCACTATATTCGATGAAAGTCCATGTAATTAAAGACACAGTTTAACTGGAAGCTGGATCAGCTACATTTCTGAGCGAGCTTATCATAAACTTGTGTATAATAACAAGAGCAGCGACTCTCTCCCTGTCTGGCTCACCTGAAACTTGTGTACAACAGCAAGGACAGTTACAGTCTGGGGGCACTCACAAAAACAAACTTACGTTGATCTGAAATATATGAAATCAGGCTGCATCTCGACTACTGGAGATTGTTTCTTATTCTTTCAAGTGTTACAAAGTTCATTAACTCATTCCCTACTGCAGGCCTGGACTCAGGGTCAGGGTTCAGGGTTGGGGCCTGGACACGGGGTCAGGGTTCAGGGTTGGGGCCTGTACTCGGGGTCAGGGTTCAGGGTTTTGGCCTGGACTCGGGGTCAGGGTTCAGGGTTGGGGCCTGTACTCGGGGTCAGGGTTCAGGGTTGGGGCCTGGACTTGGGGTCAGGGTTCGGGGTTGGGGCCTGGACTTGGGGTCAGGGTTCGGGGTTTGGGGCCTGTACTCGGGGTCAGGGCTCAGGGTTTGGGGCCTGTCTCGTGTCCTGTTCAGGTTTGGCGCCTGTACTCGTGGTCAGGGTTCAAGGGTTTTGGGGGCTGTACTCGTGGTCAGGGTTTCAGGGTTGGGCCTGTAACTCGGGGTCAGGGTTCAGGGTTGGGGCCTGTACTCGGGTCAGGGTTCAGGGTTGGGGCCTATACTCGGGGTCAGGGTTCAGGGTTGGGGCCTGTACTCGGGGTCAGGGTTCAGGGTTGGGGCCTGTACTCAAGGTCAGATTCTTCTCTCACACACACACACTCTGTCTCACACACACACACACACACACACACACACACACACACACACACACACACACTCTATCACACACACACACACACACACACACACTGTCTCACACACACACTCTGTCACACACACACACACAAACACACACACACACTCTGTCACACACACACACACAAACACTGTCTCAACACACACACATGGCACTTCTCACACATATACACATACACACACAATCTGTCCTCACAGCACACACACATACACTTTTGTCTCACACACACACACAACACACACATTCTGTTACCACACACCCACAACACACACCACCACGCTGTCACACACACAGCACACACACACACACCCTACCCACTGTCCACACCCACTCTCTCTCACACACACACACACACACACACACACACTGTCTCACACACACACACACACTCTGTCTCACACACACACACACTGTCTCACACATATACACACACACACACTCTGTCTCACACACGCACACACACTTTGTCTCACACACACACACACACACACATTCTGTACACACACACACACACTCTGTCACACACACACTCTGTCTCTCTATCAACACACACACACAGACACACTCTGTCTCACACACACACACACACCCACCACACTGTCACACAAACCACACACACTCTGTCTCACACACACACACACTGTCTCACACACCACTCCTGTCGCCACAGGGGGGGTTAAGAGCGAGGTGGGTACCGCAGAACACAGAAACTCTGTTCACACACACACACCCACACAACCTTCTGTTACACAACACACACTCTGTCCACACCCACTCTGTCTCTCTCTCACACAACCACACCCATCCTGTCTCACCACACACACATACACACACACACTGTCACACAAACACACACACACTCTGTCTCACACACACACACACACTCTCTGTCTCACACACACACACTCTGTCACACACACATACACACACACTCTGTCACACACACACACACTCTGTCACACACACACTCTGTCACACACACACACTCTGTCACACACACACTCTGTCTCACACACACACACACACACACTCTCTCTCACACAGTCCTTCTCACATACATTCACACTCTCTCTCATACACATTCTCTCACAATAATTCACTGTCACACACACTCTGTTACACACTATCTCTCATACACACCCTCTCACACATATACACTCTCTCTCACAATCACACACCCTCTTTCACACATGCACTTTAACACTCTCTCTCATGCACACATGCTTTCACACACGAGCTGTCTCTCACACACACTCTTCATACACACATTCTCTCTCTCTCTCTCTCTTTCTCTCTCTCTCACACACACACACACACACACACACTCCCCCACCCTGTCCTCTGGGTCAGGGTTCAGAGTCTGTCCTCGGGGTCAGAGTTCAGGCCCTGTTTTCAGGCTCAGGGTTTGGGATCTATCCTCAGTGTCAGATCCAGGGCCTGTGCTCAGAATCCAGGTTCAGGTTTGGGACCCATACTTGAGGTCAGGGTTCAGGTTTGGGCCCTGTACCTGGGGTCAGGATTCAGGGTTATGACCCGTACTGGGGTCATGTTTCAGGGTTGGGGCGTGTACTTGGGGTCAGGGTTCAGGATGAGGCCTGTACTTGGGGTCAGGGTTCAGGATGAGGCCTGTACTCGGGGTCAGGGTTCAGTGTTCAGGCACTGTACTCGGGGTCAGGGTTCAGTGTTCAGGCCCTGTACTTGGGGTCAGGGTTCAGGATTGAAGCCTGTATTCGGGGTCAGGGTTCAGGATTGAGGCCTGTATTCGGAGTCAGGGTTCAGGATTGAGGCCTGTATTCGGGGTCAGGGTTCAGGATTGAGGCCTGTATTCGGGGTCAGGGTTCAGGATTGAGGCCTGTATTCGGGGCCAGGGTTCAGGATTGAGGCCTGTATTCGGGGTCATGGTTCAGGATTGAGGCCTGTATTCAGGGTCATGGTTCAGGATTGAGGCCTGTATTCGGGGTCAAGGTTCAGGATTGAGGCCTGTATTCAGGGTCAGGGTTCAGGATTGAGGCCTGTATTCAGGGTCAGGGTTCAGGATTGAGGCCTGTATTCAGGGTCATGGTTCAGGATTGAGGCCTGTATTCGGGGTCAGGGTTCAGGGTTAGGGCCTGTATTCGGGGTCAGGGTTCAGGATTGAGGCCTGTATTCAGGGTCAGGGTTCAGGATTGAGGCCTGTATTCGGGGTCAGGGTTCAGGATTGAGGCCTGTATTCAGGGTGAGGGTTCAGGATTGAGGCCTGTATTCGGGGTGAGGGTTCAGGATTGAGGCCTGTATTCGAGGTGAGGGTTCAGGATTGAGGCCTGTATTCAGGGTCAGGGTTCAGGATTGAGGCCTGTATTCGGGGTGAGGGTTCAGGATTGAGGCCTGTATTCGGGGTCAGGGTTCAGGATTGAAGCCTGTATTCGGGGTCAGGGTTCAGGATTGAGGCCTGTATTCAGGGTGAGGGTTCAGGATTGAGGCCTGTATTCAGGGTGAGGGTTCAGGATTGAGGCCTGTATTCGGGGTGAGGGTTCAGGATTGAGGCCTGTATTCAGGGTGAGGGTTCAGGATTGAGGCCTGTATTCAGGGTGAGGGTTCAGGATTGAGGCCTGTATTCAGGGTCAGGGTTCAGGTTGAGGCCTGTATTCGGGGTCAGGGTTCAGGATTGAGGCCTGTATTCGGGGTGAAGGTTCAGAGTTAGGGCCTGTATTCGCGGTCAGGGTTCAAGATTGAGGCCTGTATTCGGGGTGAGGGTTCAGGATTGAGGCCTGTATTCGGGGTCAGGGTTCAGGATTGAGGCCTGTATTCGGGGTCAGGGTTCAGGATTGAGGCCTGTATTCGGGGTCAGGGTACAGGATTGAGGCCTGTATTCAGGGTGAGGGTTCAGGATTGAGGCCTGTATTCAGGGTGAGGGTTCAGGATTGAAGCCTGTATTCGGGGTGAGGGTTCAGGATTGAGGCCTGTATTCAGGGTGAGGGTTCAGGATTGAGGCCTGTATTCGGGGTGAGGGTTCAGGATTGAGGCCTGTATTCAGGGTGAGGGTTCAGGATTGAGGCCTGTATTCAGGGTGAGGGTTCAGGATTGAGGCCTGTATTCAGGGTCAGGGTTCAGGTTGAGGCCTGTATTCGGGGTCAGGGTTCAGGATTGAGGCCTGTATTCGGGGTCAGGGTTCAGGATTGAGGCCTGTATTCGGGGTCAGTGTTCAGGATTGAGGCCTGTATTCGGGGTCAGTGTTCAGGATTGAAGCCTGTATTCGGGGTCATGGTTCAGGATTGAGGCCTGTATTCAGGGTCAGGGTTCAGGTTGAGGCCTGTATTCGGGGTCAGGGTTCAGGATTGAGGCCTGTATTCGGGGTGAAGGTTCAGAGTTAGGGCCTGTATTCGCGGTCAGGGTTCAGGATTGAGGCCTGTATTCGGGGTGAGGGTTCAGGATTGAGGCCTGTATTCGGGGTCAGGGTTCAGGATTGAGGCCTGTATTCGGGGTCAGGGTTCAGGATTGAAGCCTGTATTCGGGGTCAGGGTTCAGAATTGAGGCCTGTATTCGGGGTCAGTGTTCAGGATTGAGGCCTGTACTCAGGTCAGGGAGTTCAGGTTGAGGCTTGTATCGCGTCACAGGGTTCAGGATTGAGGCACTGTATTCGGGGTGAAGGTTCAGAGTTAGGGCCTGTATTCGCGGTCCCTGACCCCGAGTACAGGCCCCAACCCTGAACCCTGACCCCGAGTACAGGCCCCAACCCTGAACCCTGACCCCGAGTACAGGCCCCAACCCTGAACCCTGACCCCGAGTACAGGCCCCAATCCTGAACCCTGACCCCGAGTACAGGCCCCAACCCTGAACCCTGACCCCGAGTACAGGCCTCAATCCTGAACCCTGACCCCGAATACAGGCCTCAATCCTGAACCCTGACCCCGAATACAGGCCTCAATCCTGAACCCTGACCCCGAATACAGGCCTCAATCCTGAACCCTGACCCCGAATACAGGCCTCAATCCTGAACCCTGACCCCGAATACAGGCCTCAATCCTGAACCCTGACCCCGAATACAGGCCTCAATCCTGAACCCTGACCCCGAATACAGGCCTCAATCCTGAACCCTGACCCTGAATACAGGCCTCAATCCTGAACCCTGACCCCGAATACAGGCCTCAATCCTGAACCCTGACCCCGAATACAGGCCTCAATCCTGAACCCTCACCCCGAATACAGGCCTCAATCCTGAACCCTGACCGCGAATACAGGCCCTAACTCTGAACCTTCACCCCGAATACAGGCCTCAATCCTGAACCCTGACCCCGAATACAGGCCTCAACCTGAACCCTGACCCTGAATACAGGCCTCAATCCTGAACCCTCACCCTGAATACAGGCCTCAATCCTGAACCCTCACCCTGAATACAGGCCTCAATCCTGAACCCTCACCCCGAATACAGGCCTCAATCCTGAACCCTCACCCTGAATACAGGCCTCAATCCTGAACCCTCACCCTGAATACAGGCCTCAATCCTGAACCCTGACCCCGAATACAGGCTTCAATCCTGAACCCTGACCCCGAATACAGGCCTCAATCCTGAACCCTCACCCCGAATACAGGCCTCAATCCTGAACCCTGACCCTGAATACAGGCCTCAATCCTGAACCCTCACCTCGAATACAGGCCTCAATCCTGAACCCTCACCCCGAATACAGGCCTCAATCCTGAACCCTCACCCTGAATACAGGCCTCAATCCTGAACCCTGACCCCGAATACAGGCCTCAATCCTGAACCCTGACCCTGAATACAGGCCTCAATCCTGAACCCTGACCCCGAATACAGGCCCTAACCCTGAACCCTGACCCCGAATACAGGCCTCAATCCTGAACCCTGACCCTGAATACAGGCCTCAATCCTGAACCCTGACCCTGAATACAGGCCTCAATCCTGAACCCTGACCCCGAATACAGGCCTCAATCCTGAACCTTGACCCCGAATACAGGCCTCAATCCTGAACCATGACCCTGAATACAGGCCTCAATCCTGAACCATGACCCCGAATACAGGCCTCAATCCTGAACCCTGACCCCGAATACAGGCCTCAATCCTGAACCCTGACCCCGAATACAGGCCTCAATCCTGAACCCTGACCCCGAATACAGGCCTCAATCCTGAACCCTGACTCCGAATACAGGCCTCAATCCTGAACCCTGACCCCGAATACAGGCTTCAATCCTGAACCCTGACCCCAAGTACAGGGCCTGAACACTGAACCCTGACCCCGAGTACAGGGCCTGAACACTGAACCCTGACCCCGAGTACAGGCCTCATCCTGAACCCTGACCCCAAGTACAGGCCTCATCCTGAACCCTGACCCCAAGTACACGCCCCAACCCTGAAACATGACCCCAGTACGGGTCATAACCCTGAATCCTGACCCCAGGTACAGGGCCCAAACCTGAACCCTGACCTCAAGTATGGGTCCCAAACCTGAACCTGGATTCTGAGCACAGGCCCTGGATCTGACACTGAGGATAGATCCCAAACCCTGAGCCTGAAAACAGGGCCTGAACTCTGACCCCGAGGACAGACTCTGAACCCTGACCCAGAGGACAGGGTGGGGGAGTGTGTGTGTGTGTGTGTGTGTGTGAGAGAGAGAGAAAGAGAGAGAGAGAGAGAGAATGTGTGTATGAAGAGTGTGTGTGAGAGACAGCTCGTGTGTGAAAGCATGTGTGCATGAGAGAGAGTGTTAAAGTGCATGTGTGAAAGAGGGTGTGTGATTGTGAGAGAGAGTGTATATGTGTGAGAGGGTGTGTATGAGAGATAGTGTGTAACAGAGTGTGTGTGACAGTGAATTATTGTGAGAGAATGTGTATGAGAGAGAGTGTGAATGTATGTGAGAAGGACTGTGTGAGAGAGTGTGTGTGTGTGTGTGTGTGTGAGACAGAGTGTGTGTGTGACAGAGTGTGTGTGTGTGACAGAGTGTGTGTGTGACAGAGTGTGTGTGTGTGTGACAGAGTGTGTGTGTATGTGTGTGTGACAGAGTGTGTGTGTGTGAGACAGAGAGTGTGTGTGTGTGTGTGAGACAGAGTGTGTGTGTGTTTGTGTGACAGTGGTGTGTGTGTGTGTGGTGTGTGTGAGACAGAGGTGTGTGTGTGTGTGTGAGAGAGAGACAGAGTGTGTGTGTGACAGAGTGTGTGTGTGTGAGATGTGTGTTGGTGTGTGGTGTGTTGGAGTGTTTGTGTGTGTGACAGAGTGTGTGTGGTGGTGTGTGTGGAGACAGAGTGTGTGTGTTTTGTGTGACAGTGTGTTGTGTGTTGTGTGTGTGTGAGACAGAGTGTGTGTGTGTGTGTGTGTGTGAGAGACAGAGTGTGTGTTGTGTGACAGAGTGTGTGTGTGGACAGATGGTGTGGTGTGTGTGTGTGTGTGTGTGAGACAGTGTGGTGTGTGTGTGTGAGACAGGTGTGTGTGTGTGTGTATATGTGTGAGACAGTGTGTGTGTGTGTGTGAGAGACAGAGTGTGTGTGTGTGAGACAGTGTGTGTGTGTGTGTGTGTGGAGAGAGAGTGTGTGTGAGACAGAGTGTGTGTGTGTGTGTGTGGTGTGTGTGAAGAGTGTGTGTGTGTGTGTGTGTGTGTGTTGTACAGATGTGTGTGTGTGTGTGTTGTGTGAGGACAAAGTGTGTGGTGTGTGTGTGAGACAGAGTGTGTGTGTATGTGTATAGTGTGAGACAGTGTGTGTGGTGTGTGTGAGACAGAGTGTGTGTGTGGTGTGTGAGACAGTGTTGTGTGTGTGTGTGACAGAGTGTGTGTGTGAGACAGTGTGTGTGTGTGTGTGTGTGTGTGTGATAGAGTGTGTGTGTGTGTGTGTGTGTGTGTGTGTGTGTGTGTGTGTGTGTGTGTGAGACAGAGTGTGTGTGTGTGAGAGAAGAATCTGACCTTGAGTACAGGCCCCAACCCTGAACCCTGACCCCGAGTACAGGCCCCAACCCTGAACCCTGACCCCGAGTACAGGCCCCAACCCTGAACCCTGACCCCGAGTACAGGCCCCAACCCTGAACCCTGACCCCGAGTACAGGCCCCAACCCTGAACCCTGACCCCGAGTACAGGCCCCAACCCTGAACCCTGACCCCGAGTACAGGCCCCAAACCTGAACCCTGACCCCGAGTACAGGCCCCACCGAACCCTGACCCGAGTACAGGCCCCAACCCTGAACCCTGACCCCCCCGAGTACAGGCCCCAACCATGAACCCTGACCCCGAGTACAGGCCCCAACCCTGAACCCTGACCCCGGGTACAGGCCCCAACCCTGAACCCTGACCCCGAGTACAGGCCCCAACCCCGAACCCTGACCCCAAGTCCAGGCCCCAACCCTGAACCCTGACCCCGAGTACAGGCCCCAACCCTGAACCCTGACCCCGAGTACAGGCCCCAACCCTGAACACTGACCCTGAGTCCAGGCCTGCAGTAGGGAATGAGTTAATGAACTTTGTAACACTTGAAAGAATGAGAAACAATCTCCAGTAGTCGAGATGCAGCCTGATTTCATATATTTCAGATCAATGTAAGTTTGTTTTTGTGAGTGCCCCCAGACTGTAACTGTCCTTGCTGTTGTACACAAGTTTCAGGGTGAGCCAGACAGGGAGAGAGTCGCTGCTCTTGTTATTAAACACAAGTTTATGATAAGCTCGCTCAGAAATGTAGCTGATCCAGCTTCCAGTTAAACTGTGTCTTTAATTACATGGGCTTTCATCTAATATAGTGAAACCTGCATGTCCTAAAAATATTTCATATATATTCATTATATACAACTTATGTACCAACACATTATACATCTCCATATCTTCTACAACTTAGGAACATAGGTTGTTATAGCGGCCCGTTAATTTGAACTTGTCTTGTCAGTCTGTACGTTCACTAAGGGTTAATCACACACGGCAATCGCGGCCTTGAGATAACCGCGAAGAAATGGCGAGGCCGCCATGTTCCCACCTGCTGAGAATGGGAAGATGTGGACGTGACTGGGGGGGTTATAAATATATACTCTTCACTTGTGTTCGGAGAGAAGCCTGGGGAAACGCTGTTGGGTACCAGGTGTGTCTCCCGAAAGCTTTTGAATAAACTTGCTGTACTTTGACTCACAATTAGTCTCCGAGGTATCTTTACCGACAACAGTTCCCCATGGGAGGCTCATGAAGAAAGTGAGGAGGTGTGGGATCGAGGGAAATTTGGCCGATTG
Organism: Sphyrna mokarran; assembly: GCA_024679065.1. NCBI lineage: Eukaryota > Metazoa > Chordata > Chondrichthyes > Carcharhiniformes > Carcharhinidae > Sphyrna > Sphyrna mokarran. The sequence goes on from JAGIQG010000260.1 coordinate 26,982, forward strand.
GATCAGTAACTGGCTGTCTCATAGAAGGCAGAGGGTGGAGATGGAGGGAAAATGTACAGACTGGAGGCCAGTTCCCAGCGGTGCACCACCAGGGTCAGTGCTGGCTCCTCTGCTGTTTGTGATTTTTATCAATGACTTGGAAGAGGGGGCTGAAGGATGGTTTAGTAAATTTACTGATGACACCAAGATTGGTGGAGTAGTGGATGAGGTGGAGGGCTCTTGCAGGCTGCAAAGAGACATTGATAGGATGCAGAGCTGGGCTAAAAAGTGGCAGATGGAGTTTAACCCTGATAAGTGCGAGGGGATTCATTTTGGTAGGACAAACCTGAATGTGGATTACAGGGTCAACGACAGGGTTCTGAAGAATGTGGAGGAACAGAGAGATCTTAGGGTTCATATCCACAGATCTCTGAAGGTTGTCACTCAAGTGGATAGAGTGTGAAGAAGCTTATAGTGTGTTAGTGTTTATTAACAGGGGGTTTGACTTTAAGAGCCGTGGGGGTTATGCTGCAACTATACTGGACCTTGATGAGACCACATTTAGAATATTGTGTTCAGTTCTGGTCACCTCACTATAAGAAGGATGTAGAAGCATTGGAGAGAGTGCAGAGGAGATTGACCAGGATGCTGCCTGGTTTGGAGGGTAGGGTCCTATGAGGTAAGGCTGAGGGAGCTGAGGCTTTTCTCTTTAGAGCAGAGGAGGATGAGAGGCAACATAATAGAGGTTTATAAGATGATGAGAAGGATTGATAGAGTGGATGTTCAGAGACTATTTCCTCGGATGGATGGAGCTGTTACTCGGGGACATAACTATAAGGTTCATGGTGGGAGATGTAGGAGGGATGTCTGAGGTAGATTCTTCACTCAGAGAGTGGTTGGGGTGTAGAATACACTGCCTGCTGTGATAGTGGAGTCGGACACTTTAGGAACTTTCAAGCGGTTATTGGAGAGGCACATGGAGCACTCCAGAATGATAGGGAGTGGGATAGCTTGATCTTGGGGTCAGACAAAGCTCGGCACAACATTGAGGGCCGAAGGGCCTGTACTGTGCTATTCGATGTTCTAAATATGCCCCAAGACATATTGGCTAGGGGGATTTGGGAAGCTAAATCGCCCCTTCATGTCCCAAAGTGTGTACGAGAGATGGATTGGCCAGGCCAAATTCCCCATAGTGTGCTAAGATGTGTAGTTTGGGTGAATTGGCCTTGATAAATTCATCTTAATGTGCCAAGATGTGTAGGAGAGGTGCATAGGCCGGGCTAAATTCTCCTTAGTGTCCGAAGATGTCTATGAGTGGTGGATTGGCCGGGCTAAATTGCTCTTTAGTGTCCCAAGATGTGTACGATAGGTAGATTGTCCAAGCCAAATTGCCCTTTAGCTTCATAAAGAGATGGATTGGCCGTGTTACAATTCCCCTTAATGTGCCAAGATATGTATAAGATATATTGGCGACACTAAATTGCCCCTTATTGTTTGCAGATGTGTAAGTTTGATGGATTGCCCCTTCGTGTCCCAAGACATAGAACATAGAACATAGAACATTACAGCACAGAACAGGCCCTTCGGCCTTCGATGTTGTGCCGACCAAAATAAAAAGCAATGCCCCTCCAAACTAAACCATTCCCTTCTCTTCCATATACTTATCAATTAACCTCTTAAACGCCACCAAACTTGGCGCATCTACAACAGCTGCAGGCAGGGCATTCCACTCCCTAATCACTCTTTGAGTAAAGAACCTACCTCTGATATCCGTCCTATAACTCATACCCCTTAATTTAAAGCTGTGTCCCCTCGTGCTAGCTTTCTCCATCCTAGGAAAAAGGCTATCACTGTCCACCCTATCTAAACCTCTAATCATCTTATATGCTTCAATAAGATCCCCTCTTAGCCGCCTCCTTTCTAACGAAAACAACCTCAAATCCTTCAACCTCTCTTCATAGGACCTGCCCTCCATACCAGGCAACATCCTGGTAAACCTCCTCTGTACCCTCTCCAATGCCTCCACATCTTTCTTATAATGTGGGGACCAGAACTGCACACAATACTCCAAGTGCGGCCGCACTAGAGTTTTGTACAGTTGCAACATGATGCTGCGGCTCCTAAATTCAATCCCCCTACCAATAAAAGCTAAGACTCCATATGCCTTCTTAACAACTTTATCCACTTGACTGCCTACTTTCAGGGATCTATTGACACATACACCAAGATCCTTCTGTTCCTCAACACTATTAAGAGCCCTACCATTAGCCCTATACTCTACACATTTATTGTTCCTGCCAAAGTGCATTACCTCACACTTTTCCACATTAAACTCCATTTGCCACCTCTCGGCCCAGCTCTGCAACTTGTCCAAGTCACTCTGTAAACTATAACACCCCTCTTCACTATCTACCACTCCACCGACTTTAGTGTCATCTGCAAATTTACTGATCCATCCCTCAATACCCTCATCCAGATCATTTATAAAAATTACAAACAGCAGGGGCCCCAAAACAGACCCCTGAGGCACACCACTTGTCACCGAACTCCACGATGAATATCTCCCATCAACCACCACCCTCTGTCTTCTATCTGCCAGACATGGAGGTTAGGGGTATTGGACGTGGTAAATCACCTCTTTGTGTCCCAAGATGAGTGTGAGAGGTGGATTTGCCAGGTTAAATTGCCCCTTCATTTCCCAAGATGTGCACATGTGGTGGATTGGCCATGCTAAATTTCCTTTAGCATCCCAAGATATGGGTGAGAGGAGAATTAGACATGTTAAGACCCCCTTAGTGCCCCAAGATGTGTACGTTAGGTGGACTGGCCACATTGAATTGCCTCTTAGTATCCCAAGATGTGTAAATTGTGGCGATTGGCCATGAAAATTGACCCTTCATGACCCAAAATGTATACGAGAGGTGGATTGGCAACATTAAATTGCCTCTTAGACTCACAAGATGTTACGGTTAGAAGGATTGGCCATGCTAAATTGCACCTGTAGTGTCCCAAGATGCGTACAAGTGGTGGATTGGTGATGGTAAATTGTAGCTTTAGTGTCCCAAGATGTGTACAAATGGTGGATTGGCCAGGCTAAATTCCGCCTGCTGTCCCAAGGCGTGTAAGTTAGGGTGGATTGGCCAGGCTAAATTCCGCCTGCGGTCCCAAGGTGTGTAGGTTAGAGTGGATTGGCCAGGCTAAATTGTCCCTTAGCTCGGAAAATGTGTAGGTTTGGTTAATTGGCCACGCTAAATTCATCTTAGTGTCCAAGATATGTACGAGAAGTACTTTTGGTCATGCTAAATTGTCCCGTGGTGTCAGAAGATGTGTACGAGTGGTGGATTGGTCATGTTAAATTTCCTTTAGGGTCCTAAGATGTGGATGAGAGGAGAATTAGACATGTTAAAATCCACTTAGTGTCACAAGATGCGTCGGTTAGATGGATTGTCCGTGCTAAATGCACTTAGAGTCCAAAGATGTGTAGTTTCAGTTCACTCTGTCCTTTTTGATTCAGTGTCACAGGCCTGGCTGGGTTCACTCTGTCCTTTTTGATTCAGTGTCACAGGCCTGGCTGGGTTCACTCTGTCCTTTTTGATTCAGTGTCACAGGCCTGGCTGGGTTCACTCTGTCCTTTTTGATTCAGTGTCACAGGCCTGGCTGGATTCACTCTGTCCTTTTTGATTCAGTGTCACAGGCCTGGCTGGGTTCACTCTCTCCTTTTTAATTCAGTGTCACAGGCCTGGCTGGATTCACTCTCTCCTTTTTAATTCAGTGTCACAGGCCTGGCTGGATTCACTGTGCCCGTTGAGATTCAGGATGTGTCTGCGAGTGTATATATGAGTGTCTCTGTGAATGAGAGAATATGAGAATGTGTGTGTGTGAGACAGAGAGAATGTGCATGTATGTCTCTGAGTAATTGTGAGAGCCTCCTGTAATTTGTCAATTAGGAGTGTCTCCCCCTGTCAATTAGGAGTGTCCCCCCCCCTGTCAATTAGGAGTGTCCCCCCCACCCCTGTCAATTAGGAGGATCCCCCCCTGTCAATTAGGGGTGTCGCTCTGTCAATTAGGAGTGTCCCCCTCTGTCAATTAGGGGTGTCCCCCTCTGTCAATTAGGGCTGTCCCACCGTCAATTAGGGGTGACCCCCGTCAATAAGGAGTGTCCCGTCCCCCCCCCCGTCAATTAGGAGTGTCGCCCCCCCCCTGTCAATTAGGAGTGTCGCCCCCCCCCCTCGTCAATTAGGAGTGTCCCCCCCTGTCAATTAGGAGTCCCCCCGTCATTAGGAGTGTCCCCCTCTGTCAATTAGTGTCCCCCCCCTGTCAATTAGGAGTGTCCCCCCCGTCATTAGGAGTGTCCCCCCCTGCAATTAGGAGTATCCCCCCCTTCAATTAGGGGTGTCCCCCTCTGTCAATTAGGGGTGTCCCCCTCCGTCAATTAGGGGTGTCCCCCTCCGTCAATTAGGGGTGTCCCCCTCCGTCAATTAGGGGTGTCCCCCTCTGTCAATTAGGGGTGTCCCCCTCCGTCAATTAGGGGTGTCCCACCGTCAATAAGGAGTGCCCGTCTGTCAATTAAGGGTGCCCCCCCCTCAGTTAGGGATGCCCCCTGTGAATTAGGGATGCCCTCCCATCAATTAGGAGTGTCCCCCCTCATCAATTAGGAGTGCCCCCCCTGTCAATTAGGAGTTCCCCCCTGTCAATTAGGAGTGTCTCCCCCTGTCAATTAGGAGTGTCCCCCCCCCTGTCAATTAGGAGTGTCCCCCCTGTCAATTAGGAGTGTCTCCCCCTGTCAATTAGGAGTGTCCCCCCCCCCATCAATTAGGAGTTTCCCCCCCCTGTCAATTAGGAGTCCCCCCTGTCAATTAGGAGTGTCTCCCCCCTGTCAATTAGGAGTGTCCCCCCCTGTCAATTAGGAGTGTCCCCCCCCTGTCAATTAGATGTCCCCCCCTGTCAATTAGGAGTGTCCCCCCCCTGTCAATTAGGAGTGTCCCCCCCTGTCAATTAGGAGTGTCCCCCACTCTCCATTCACCTGATCGGCATCTGGATAACATTGGAATAGTTTAGGTTCGAGGGTCATTCGATTGGTTCCACTGGTCAGCACAACATCGAGGGCCGAAGGGCCTGTACTGCTCTGTAATGTTCTGTGTTCTATCTGTAACCCCCAGGACTTGCCTGGGTTTATAAACCCTCACTTACTGGGCTGTCTGGAGACAATCCACATCTCTTTAACCTGGGGCTTAACCCTCTCTCCACTCACACTGTCTGTATCTTTAAGAATTGAATAGCAGGTTCGTTGTAAAGCCTCCCATTCGAATCAGTAATCTGGAAACTGTCTGTGCTGTTCTCTGCTCTGTCTGAGAGCCAAACTCTCCATTCACCTGACCAAGGGACAAACCCCGAAAGCTTGTGAGTTTATTATCAAATCAATCGGTTGGATTTAAACCTGGTGTCAGACTCTTACTGTGTTTACCCCAGTTCAACACCCTCCACATCCCACACCCTGACCCCTCACCATCACTCACCCCTGACCCCCCCTCACCATCCCTGACCCTTCATCATCCCTCAGCCTTCACCATCCCTCACAACCTGAACCCTCACCATTCCTGAACCGATATCCATCACCAAGCCTGACCCCTCATCCCTCACCAACCCAGATCCTTCACCCCTCACCATTACTGACCCCTCACCCCTCACCAACGCTGACCTCTCACTCCTCACCATTCCTGACTACTGAACAACCCTGACCCTTCCCTCCTCACCTCTCCTGACCCATTACTATCCCTCACCATCCCTCATGCCTCACTCTTCACCAACCCTAAACCCTCACATTCCATACCCCTCACCATATCTCACCTTTCCTGACCCCTCACCATGCCTCACACTTTACCAACCCTGACCACTCACCCCTCACCATCCCTGACGCCTGACCCCTCACCATTCCTGACCTCTCATCATCCCTGACCCCTCACCATCCCTGACCCCTGACCCTTTAGTATTCCTGACCCCTGAACACCCACCAACCCTGCCCCACATCACTCATCATCCCTCACACCTCAGTATCCCTGACCACTCACCCCTCATATCCCTGACCCCTCGCAATCCCTGACCGTTGACATGGTACAACTCCTTACGCCTCACCAACCCTGATCCCTCACCCCTCACACCTCATCATTTGTGACCCCTCACCATTCATGACCCCTCATCACTCACCATCTGTGACCCCTCACCCCTCACAAACCCTGACTCCTCACCAACCCTGACCCCTCACCCTCACCAACCCTGACCCCTCACCTCTCACCAACCCTGACCCCTCACCTCTCACCATCCCTGACACTTCACCTCTCACCATCCCTGACACTTCACCTCTCACCATCCCTCGCCATCTCTGACCCCTCACCCCTCACAAACCCTGATCTCTCCCAGCTCACCATGCCTGACCCCTCACTGTCCCTGATCCCTCACCAACGCTGACAACGCACCAACACTGACCCCTCACCATCCCTGACCCCTCATCCCACACCATCGCTGACCCCTCATCCCCCACCATTGCTGACCCCTCATCTCTCACCATCCCTCACTTCTCACCAACCCAGACTCCTCAACCCTCACTATCCCTGATCCCTCACTCCTCACCAACCTTGGCCACACATCCGTCACAATCTCTGATCCTTCACCATCCCTGACTCCTCAACCCTTACCATCCCTGACCTCTCATCCCTCACCATCTCTGATCCCTGACTCCTCACAATTCATCAACAACCCTGATTCCCCACCCCTCACCAAACCTGACCCCTCACCCCTCACCAAACCTGACCCCTCACCAAACTTGACCCCTCACCAACCTGACCTCTCACCATCTCTCACTCCTCACCAACCCTGACCTCTCACTCCTCATCATCCCTGACCCCTCAGCATCTCTGACTCCTTACCATTCCTCAGCCCTAACCATCCCTGACCTCTGACCCCTCACCATCCATGACTCCTGGTCCCTCACCATCCCCAGACCATTCACTATCCCTGACCCCTGACCCATCACCATCTCTGACCCCATCATCCCTGATCCCTCACCATCACTAACCCCTCACTGCGAACCATTCCTGATCCTTCAACCCTCACCATCACTGAACACTGACCAACTCTGACCCTCATATCTCACCATTCCTGACCACTCACCATCCCTGACCCCGATTCTTCTTCACCCCTGACCTCTCACCAGACTGCATCTCTGACCCCTCAGCCCTCACAAATCCTGACCCCTGACCTTTCCATCCCTGACAGTGCAAGTCTCACCAATCCTGACACCTCACCCCTCACCATCCCTGACTCTTGACCCATCATGATCCCTGACCCTTCACCCTGCACCAAGCCAGACTCCTCACCCCTCACCAACCCTGACCCCTCAACATCCCTAACCCCTACCATCCCTGACTCGACATCCCTCATCATCTCTGAGCCCTCACCAATCCTGACCCCTCACCACTTCTGATCCCTCACTCCTCACCATCCATCAACAATCCTGACCCCTCACCAACCCTGACCCCTCATCACTCACCAGTCACCTCTCACAATCCCTGACCATTCACCCCGCACCAACCCTGACCCCTCACCCCTCACCAAATCTGACTCGTCACCATTCCTGACCTCTGACCCCTCACCATCCCTGACCCCTCACCCTTCAATATCCCTGACCCCTGACCCCACCCCATCCCTGACCCCTCACCCCTCACCATTCCTGAATCTTGACCCCTCACAATTCACCATTCCTGACCCCTCACAGTCCCTGACCTCTGACCATCCTTTACGCCTGACCCTTCACCATCATTGACCCCTCACCAACTCTGATCCCTCACTCCTCACCATCCTTCACCAAAGCTGACCCCTCACCATCCCTGACCCTTCACCCCTCACAATCCCCGACTGTTCACCCCACACCAACTCTGACCCCTCATCCTTCACCATTTCCGAAACCTCACCTCTCACTGTCTCTGATCGCTCACCCCTCAATGTCCCTGACCCCTGACCCTCCCCATCCCTGACCCCTCACCTCTCACCATGCCTGACCCCTCACTGTCTCTGATCGCTCACCCCTCAATATCCCTGACCCCTCAACAACCCTGACCCCTGACCCTCCCCATCCCTGACCCCTCACTGTTTCTGACCTCTGACCATCCCTGACCCTTCACCATCATTGACCGCTCGCTAACGCTGATCCCTCACCACTTCTGATCCTCCACTCCTCACCATCCATCAACAACCCTGACCCCTCACCGATCCTGATCCCTCACCCCTCAACAACCCTGACCCCTCAACCCTCACCAACGCTGACCCCTTCACCATCCCTGACCCTTCACCCCTCACAATCCCCGACTGTTCACCCTGTACCAACCCTGACCCCTCATCCTTCACCATTTCTGAAACCTCACCCCTCACTGTCTCTGATTGCTCATCCCCTCAATGTCCCTGACCCCTCAACAACCCTGACCCCTGACCCCCTGCCCTCAACAACCCTGACTCTATCACCCCTCACCATGCCTGACCCCTCACAATTCACCATGCCTGACCCCTCACTGTCCCTGACCTCTGACCATCCCTGACCCTTCACCATCATTGGTTCCTCGCTAACGCTGATCCCTCACCACCTCTGATCAACAACTCTGACCCCTTACCGATCCTGATCCCTCACCCCTCAACAACCCTGACCCCTTACCGATCCTGATCCCTCACCCCTCAACAACCCTGACACCTCACCCCTCACCATTCCTGTCCCTTCACCCCTAACCAACCTGCCCTCTCATCTCTCACCACCTCTGAACCCCTCACCATCACTGACCTCTGACTTGTCACCATTCCTCACCAACCCTGAACCCTCACCCTTCTCCATCCCCTGACCTCTGACCCTTCATCATCCATGACTCTTTACCCCTCACCCCTCACCAACCTTGGCCCCTCAGCCTCATTAACCCTAAACACTCATCCCTCACCATCCCTGGCCCCTCATCAATGCTGACCCCTCATCCCTCACCAAACCTGACCCATCACCCTCACTATCCCTGACCCCTGACCCACCCTGTCCCCTGGCCCTTCACCAATGCTGAGCACTTACTCCCACCAAGCCCAAACCCTCACCCGTTACCAACTCCAAACCCTCACCCCTCAGCATCCCTCACCCCTCATGCTTCACCAACCCTGACCCCTCAACTCTCACCATCCATGATCCCACACCCCTCACCATCCCTGACCCCTCACCATCCCTGACCCCACACATCCCTGACCCCACACCCCTCACCATCCCTGACCCCACACCATCCCTGACCCCACACCATCCCTGACCCCACACCCCTCACCATCCCTGACCCCACACCATTCCCTGACCCCCCCTCACCATCCCTGACCCCACACCCCTCACCATCCCTGACCCCACACCCTCACCATCCCTGACCCCTCACCATCCCTGACCCCTCACCATCCCTGCCCCCACACCATTCCTGACCCCACACCATCCCTGACCCCTCACCATTCCTGACCACACACCCCTCACCATCCCTGACCCCTCACCATCCCTGACCCCACACCATCCCTGACCCACCCAATCCCGACCCCACACCCCTCACTATCCCTGACCCCACACCATTCCTGACCCCTCACCATCCCTGAACACACCCTCACCATCCCTGAACACACAACCCTCACCATCACTAACCCCACGCCATTCCTGACCACTCAACATCCCTGACCCCACACCCCTCACCATCCCTGACCCCTCACCATCCGACCCCACAACCCTCACCATCCCCGACCCCTCACTCCTCACCATCCCTGACCCTTCACCATCCCAGAACCGTCATCCCTCACCGACCCCGACCCCTCACACCTCACCATCCCTGACCCTTCACCATCCCAGAACCGTCATCCCTCACCGACCCCGACCCCTCACAGCTCACCATCCCTGACCCTTCACCATCCCAGAACCGTCATCCCTCACCGACCCCGACCCCTCACAGCTCACCATCCCTTACCCTTCACCATCCCAGAACCGTCATCCCTCACCGACCCCGACCCCTCACAGCTCACCATCTCTGATTTTTCATCAACTTTGATTGCTCATCATCCATATCCCCGAACCCTCACCATCTCTGACCCCTCACCCCTCACCATCCCTGACACCTCACCCCTCACGAACCCTCACTGACCGCTCACCCCTCACCATCCCTCACCGATAATGACCTATCAGCCCTCAACTATCCTGACCCCTTAACACCCCTGACCACTCACTCCTCATCAACCCTGTCCCCTCACACCTCACTGCCCCTCACTCCTCACTCCTCATCCACCCTGACCACTGACCCCTCACCATCTCTGACCCTTCACCAATCCTGATCCTGCCTCTTCAGCAATCCTGACCCCTGACCTACCCTGACCCCTCACCATCTCTGATCCCTGACCCCTCACCATCCTCACCCCAAACCTTCCCTGCCTCCTTACACCTCACCATTCTGACTTCTCATCCCTCACCATCCCGAATCCCTCATCCCTCATCATCCCTGACTCCTGATCCCTCACCATACCTGACCTCTCACCCTTCACCATCTCTGACCAATCACCCCTTACTGTCTCTCACCAACTGTGACCCCTCACCCCTCACCCCTCACTATCCCTGATACCTCACTATCCCTGACCCCTCACCCCTCACCCCTCACTATCCCTGATACCTCACTATCCCTGACCCCTCACCCCTCACTATCCCTGATACCTCACTATCCTGACCTCTCACCCCTCACTATCCCTGATACCTCACTATCCCTGACCCTCACTTCTCTCCAACATGTCCCCTCACTCCTCACCATCTGACTCCTGACCTCTCACATTACCCACCCATCCCTGACCCCTTACCATCTCTCACCCCTCACCAACCCTGACTTCTCACATCCCTGACCCCTCACCCTTCTTGATCCTTCACCCCTCATCATCCCTGACCCACCACCCCTCACAAAACCTGAAACCTGTCCCTTCATCATCTCTGACTCTTTATCCCTCACCAGCCCTGATCACTCACCTCCCCCTGTCCCTGACCCCTGCCCCCTCAACATCCCTGATCCTTCACACCTCACCATCTCTGTCCTCTCACTCCTCACCAAACCTGACCCCTCACCCCTCATCATCCCTGATCCCTCAGCCCTCATCATCCCTCACCCCTCACCAGCCCTCATCCCTTACCCCTTACCATCCTTGTCCCCTCACCCCTCATCATCCCTGACCCCTCACCCCTCACCAGCCCTCATCCCTTACCATCCTTGTCCCCTCACCCCTCATCATCCCTGACCTCTCAGCATCCCTGACCCCTGACTGATCCCAACCCCTCACTATCTCTGATCCCTGACCCCTCACTATCCCTGAGTCTTCACCCCACAGCTTCCTTGCCCCATTACCCCTTATCATCCTTAACTCCTCATCCCTCACCATCCCTAATCCCTCAGCATTTCTGGCCTCTCACCCCTCACTATCTCTGACCCCCCCATCCCTGATCCATGACTGACTCCTCACCCCTCACCAACCCTGATACCTCAACTCTCACTATCCCTAACCCCTCACCCCTCAATATTCCTGACCCCTTACCCTCACCATCCCTGACCTCTCACCCCTCATCATAACTAACCCCTCACCCCTCACCAACCCTGACCCTTACCATCACCAACTCTGACCACTCACCATCACCATCCCTGACCCCTCATCCCTCAAATCTTGACTCCTCAACATCCCTGACCTGTTAGCCCTCAGCATCTCTGACCCCTCACCCCTTACCATCCCTCAACAATCCTGATCCTTCGTCCCTCACCAGTCCTGATTCGTCACCCTCACCATCCCTGACCCCTCACTATTGCTGTCTCCCTCACCCCTCACTATCCCTGACCCCTCACCACTCACCTTCCCCAACCCCTCACTCGTCACCATCCTTTATCCCTGACCCCTCACCCCACATTATTCCTGACCTCTCAACCCTCACCATCTCTGACCTCTCACCCCTACTATTTCTGACCCACCATCTCTGACCCCTCACCATACCTGACCTGTCACCCCTCACCAACCCTCACCATTCCTCACCCCTCACTATCGTTATCCCCTCACTCCTTATCATCGCTGAACCCTCAACATCCCCAACCCCTGACCCTTCAGCATCCCCGACCTCTCCCCAACACTGACTGCTCACCATCCTTGACAGCTCAATCCTCACCATCCCGCACCTCTCATCCCTCACCATCCCTGACTGCTCACCATCCTTGACCCCTGACTGCTCACCATCCCTGACCCCTGACTGCTCACCATCCCTGACCCCTCACCAACCCTGACCCCTGACCTCTCACCTTCCGTGACCTCTTACCATTCCTGATGCTCATCATCCACCCTTCACTAACCATGACCCCTTACTTCTCACCATCCCTGACTGCTGAATATCACCATCTCTGACCCCTGACCCCTCACCATCCCTGACCCCTGACCCCTCACCATCCCTGATGCTCATCATCCATCCTTCACTAACCATGACCCCTCACTCCTCACCATCCTTGATCCTTTACCCCTCACTATCCTGAATCCCTCACCCCCTGACCATCTATGCCCATCACTATCGTTGACCCCTGACCCCTCACCATTCCTGACACCTCATTATCCCTGACCCACACATATCTTGGGACACTAAGGGGAATTTAGCGTGGCCAATCCAGCACTTGTACACATCTTGGGACACTGAGGCACATTCTAGCATGGTCAGATCACCTCGTGTACGTTTTGGGACACGCATGGGAATTTAGCCTGGTCAACCTACCTCTTGTACACATCTTGGAACACGAAGATGAATTTAGCAAGGCCAATTCATCTAACGTACACTTTTGTGTCACAAAGGGGCAATATAGCCTGGCTAATCAACCCAACTTACACATCTTTGGACACTAAGTGCCAATTTAGTGTGGCCAATCCATCTAACTTAACATCTTGGGACACTAAGCTGCACTTTAACATGGCCAATTAACCAAACTTACACATTTTTGCACACTAAATGCATTTAGCATGGCCAATCAACCAAACCTATTCATGATGGGACACTGAGGGGATTTGAACATGTCCAATTCTCCTCTCATCCACATCTTTGGATGCTAAAGTTAATTTAGCATGGCCAATTCACATCTCACACTTCTTGGGACATTAAGTGGCAATTTAGCCTGGCCAAATAACCAAAGTAACACATCTTTGGACACTAAAGACCAATTTAGTGTAGCCAATCCATCTAACCTACATCTTGGGACACAAAGGTGCAATTTAGCGTGGCCAATCCACCAAACCTATTCATGTTGGGACACTAAAGGGATTTGAACATGTCCAATTCTCCTCTCGTCCACACCTTGGGACACTAAAGTTAATTTAGCCTAGCCAATTAACCACGTGTACACATCTTGGGACACTACGGGGTAGGCCAATCCATCTCTCATTCACATCTTGGGACGCTAAGGGGAATTTGGCATGGCTAATCCATTTCTCATAAACATCTTGGGACAATCCACCTTTCGTACAACCTTGACACACATTTAGCATGAACAATCGACCTTTTGTACAACCTTGACACACTACGGGGCAATATGTCATGGCCAATCCACCTAACCTACACATCTTGGGACATTACGAGACAATATGGTTTGGACAACCATCTCAAACAACCATCTCAACATTCAAAAACAAAACAAATTCAACAACAACCCCAACATTGAAAAACAGCAACAAATCCAACAACAACCCCAACATTGAAAAACAGCAACAAATCCAACAACAACCTCAACATTGAAAAATACCAACAAATCCAACAACAACCTCAACATTGAAAAATACCAACAAATCCAACAACAACCTCAACATTGAAAAATACCAACAAATCCAACAACAACCTCAACATTGAAAAACAACAACAAATCCAACAACAACCTCAACATTGAAAAACAGCAACAAATCCAACAACAACCTCAACATTGAAAAACAGCAACAAATCCAACAACAACCTCAACATTGAAAAATACCAACAAATCCAACAACAACCTCAACATTGAAAAACAACAACAAATCCAACAACAACCTCAACATTGAAAAACAGCAACAAATCCAACAACAACCTCAACATTGAAAAACAGCAACAAATCCAACAACAACCCCAACATTGAAAAATACCAACAAATCCAACAACAACCCCAACATTGAAAAATACCAACAAATCCAACAACAACCCCAACATTGAAAAATACCAACAAATCCAACAACAACCCCAACATTGAAAAATACCAACAAATCCAACAACAACCCCAACATTGAAAAATACCAACAAATCCAACAACAACCTCAACATTGAAAAATACCAACAAATCCAACAACAACCTCAACATTGAAAAACACCAACAAATCCAACAACAACCTCAACATTGAAAAATACCAACAAATCCAACAACAACCCCAACATTGAAAAATACCAACAAATCCAACAACAACCTCAACATTGAAAAATACCAACAAATCCAACAACAACCTCAACATTGAAAAATACCAACAAATCCAACAACAACCCCAACATTGAAAAACACCAACAAATCCAACAACAACCCCAACATTGAAAAACACCAACAAATCCAACAACAACCTCAACATTGAAAAATACCAACAAATCCAACAACAACCCCAACATTGAAAAATACCAACAAATCCAACAACAACCCCAACATTGAAAAATACCAACAAATCCAACAACAACCTCAACATTGAAAAATACCAACAAATCCAACAACAACCTCAACATTGAAAAATACCAACAAATCCAACAACAACCTCAACATTGAAAAATACCAACAAATCCAACAACAACCTGAAGATGAAAAAACCCAAAATTTCCAACAACAATCTAAAAATTGAACAAGTTTAACAACAACCTCAGAATTGAAAAACTCCAACAATTTCAACAAAAACCACAACAGCAAAGAACAACAACAATCCAACAACAACCTCAACATTGAAAAACTCCAACAAGACCAGAGTGATAGACTGTGTAGGGAACCAGAAGAGATGGGGAGAGAATAAATGGGGTTTTTTTGCATCCGTATTTACTGAGGAAATGGGCATTGAGTCTACAGAAATTGGGCAAACAGGGAGGGAGGTTATGGAACCTTTACAGATTAAAGAGGAGGAGGTTCTGGCTGTCTTGAGGCAAATCAGAGTGGATAAATCCCCAGGGAATGGACAGGGTATTCCCACGGAGCTTGAGGGAGGTTAGTGTTGAACTTGCAGGGGCCCTGGCAGACATATTTAAAATGTCAATATTCCCGGGGGGAGGTGCCGGGTGATTGGAGGGGGGCTCATGTTGTTCTCCTGTTTAAAAAAGGTTCCTAAAGAAATCCGGGGAATTACAGGCCGGTAAGTTTGATGTCAGTGGTTGGTAAGTTATTGGAAGGTGTGATAAGGGGTAGGATCTACAAATATTTGGATAGACAAGGACTTAATAGGGAGACTCAACATGGCTGTGTGTGTGGTAGGTCATGTTTGACCGATCTATTAGAGTTTTTCGATGATGTTACCAGGAATGTGGATGAAGGGAAGGCAGTGGATGTTGTCTATATGGATTTCAGCAAGGCCTTTGATAAGGTCCCTCATGGGAGGTTAGTTAGGAAGGTTCAGTCGCTAGGGTATAGATGGGGAGGTTGTAAATTGGATTAGACTCTGGCTCAATGGAAGAAGCCAGAGGATAGTTATGGAGGATTGCTTCTCTGAGTGGAGGCCTGTGACTGGTGGAGTGCCGCAGGGATCAGTGTTGGGTCCATTGTTGTTTGTCATCTATATCAATGATCTGGATGATAATGTGGTAAATTGGATCAGTAAATTTGCTGATGGTAAAAGATTGAAGGTGTAGTGGACAGTGAGAAAAGTTTTCAAAGCTTACAGAGGGACTTGGATCAACTAGAAAAATGGGCTGACAAATGACAAATGGAATTTAATGCAGACAAGTGTGAGGTATTGCACTTTGGAAGGACAAACCAGACTAGAACGTACAGGGTAAATGGTAGGACTCTGAAAAGTGCAGTTGAACAGAGGGATCTGGGAATACAGGGACAGAATTCCCTAAGAGTGACTTCACAGGTGGGTAGGGTCATGAAGATGCTTTTGGTACATTGGCCTTTATAAATCAGAGTATCGAGTATAAAAGTTGGAGTGTTATGGTAAGGTTATATAAGGCATCGGTGAGGCCAAATTTAAACCATTGTGTACAGTTTTGGTCACCTAGTTACAGGAAGGATGTAAATAAGGTTGAAGGAGTGCAGAGAAGGTTCACAAGGATGTTGCTGGGACTTGAGAAGCTGAGTTACAGAGAGAGATTGAATAGGTTAGGACTTTATTCCCTGGAGTGTAGAAGAATGAGGGGAGATTTGATAGAGGTGGATAAGATTTTGATGGGTGTCGATAGAGTGAATGTAAACAGGCTTTTTCCACTGAGACCAGAGGAGAAAAAAACCCAGAGGGCAAGGGTTAAAGGTGAAAGGAGAAAAGTTCATGCAGAGATTGGTGGGAATGTGGAATGAGCTGCCGGATAAAGTGGTAAATGTGGGGTCACTGTTAAAATAAAACTTGGACGGGTGGATGAGAGAGGGGTGTGGAGGGATATGGTCCAAGTGCAGATCAACAGGACTGGGCAAAAAAAAAGTTCAGCAAAGAGCCAAAAGGCCTGTTTCTGAGCTGTAATTTTCTATGGTTTCTATGGTAACAACATCAAGATTGAAAAAAACAAATAAATTGAACATCATAAAATTGAAAAACATCAAAAAATTCAAGAACAAAAACCCAACAAAATCCAACAACAACTTGAGAATTACAAAATACCAAAAAATACAAAAACCTCTACATTGAAAATCACCAACAAATCCAACAACAACTACCACAGCAAAACAACACCAACAAATCCAACAACAACTACCACAGCAAAACAACACCAACAAACCCAACAACAACTACCACAGCAAAACAACACCAACAAACCCAACAACAACTACCACAGCAAAACAACACCAACAAACCCAACAACAACTACCACAGCAAAACAACACCAACAAATCCAACAACAACTACCACAGCAAAACAACACCAACAAACCCAACAACAACTACCACAGCAAAACAACACCAACAAATCCAACAACAACTACCACAGCAAAACAACACCAACAAACCCAACAACAACTACCACAGCAAAACAACACCAACAAATCCAACAACAACTACCACAGCAAAACAACACCAACAAATCCAACAACAACTACCACAGCAAAACAACACCAACAAATCCAACAACAACTACCACAGCAAAACAACACCAACAAATCCAACAACAACTACCACAGCAAAACAACACCAACAAATCCAACAACAACTACCACAGCAAAACAACACCAACAAATCCAACAACAACTACCACAGCAAAACAACACCAACAAATCCAACAACAACTACCACAGCAAAACAACACCAACAAACCCAACAACAACTACCACAGCAAAACAACACCAACAAACCCAACAACAACTACCACAGCAAAACAACACCAACAAACCCAACAACAACTACCACAGCAAAACAACACCAACAAATCCAACAACAACTACCACAGCAAAACAACACCAACAAACCCAACAACAACTACCACAGCAAAACAACACCAACAAATCCAACAACAACTACCACAGCAAAACAACACCAACAAATCCAACAACAACTACCACAGCAAAACAACACCAACAAATCCAACAACAACTACCACAGCAAAACAACACCAACAAATCCAACAACAACTACCACAGCAAAACAACACCAACAAATCCAACAACAACTACCACAGCAAAACAACACCAACAAATCCAACAACAACTACCACAGCAAAACAACACCAACAAATCCAACAACAACTACCACAGCAAAACAACACCAACAAACCCAACAACAACTACCACAGCAAAACAACACCAACAAATCCAACAACAACTACCACAGCAAAACAACACCAACAAACCCAACAACAACTACCACAGCAAAACAACACCAACAAATCCAACAACAACTACCACAGCAAAACAACACCAACAAATCCAACAACAACTACCACAGCAAAACAACACCAACAAACCCAACAACAACTACCACAGCAAAACAACACCAACAAATCCAACAACAACTACCACAGCAAAACAACACCAACAAACCCAACAACAACTACCACAGCAAAACAACACCAACAAACCCAACAACAACTACCACAGCAAAACAACACCAACAAACCCAACAACAACTACCACAGCAAAACAACACCAACAAACCCAACAACAACTACCACAGCAAAACAACACCAACAAATCCAACAACAACTACCACAGCAAAACAACACCAACAAATCCAACAACAACTACCACAGCAAAACAACACCAACAAATCCAACAACAACTACCACAGCAAAACAACACCAACAAATCCAACAACAACTACCACAGCAAAACAACACCAACAAATCCAACAACAACTACCACAGCAAAACAACACCAACAAACCCAACAACAACTACCACAGCAAAACAACACCAACAAATCCAACAACAACTACACAGCAAAACAACACCAACAAACTCAACAACAACTAGCACATCAAAACAACACCGACGAATCCAACAACAACTACCACAGCAAAACAACACCAACAAATCCAACAACAACTACCACAGCAAAACAACACCAACAAATCCAACAACAACTACCACAGCAAAACAACACCAACAAATCCAACAACAACTACCACAGCAAAACAACACCAACAAACCCAACAACAACTACCACAGCAAAACAACACCAACAAACCCAACAACAACTACCACAGCAAAACAACACCAACAAATCCAACAACAACTACCACAGCAAAACAACACCAACAAACCCAACAACAACTACCACAGCAAAACAACACCAACAAATCCAACAACAACTACCACAGCAAAACAACACCAACAAACCCAACAACAACTACCACAGCAAAACAACACCAACAAATCCAACAACAACTACCACAGCAAAACAACACCAACAAATCCAACAACAACTACCACAGCAAAACAACACCAACAAACCCAACAACAACTACCACAGCAAAACAACACCAACAAATCCAACAACAACTACCACAGCAAAACAACACCAACAAATCCAACAACAACTACCACAGCAAAACAACACCAACAAACCC
>JAGIQG010000261.1:0-35000 GCA_024679065.1 Sphyrna mokarran
TCAAAAAATTCGTGCTATTTGCTGACCACTATGATCAAAATTATGAAAAAAAAACCTATTCATTTCTTAAAACGTGATGTGCGCACACTTGAAACCTAATTTGATATGATCCAAGTCAAACACAATACACAAAAATTTGTTTGGAGGCATGTAGACGGAAGAAGGGTTGGGGGGTCTGGCATGCTCTAGACAAGACAACATACTAAGGGTGGGGTGGGTGGGGGGTGAAACGGTGCGGGTGAGGGTGAGGGGGGGGTGAGGGTTAGGGGGTGGGGGGTGATGTGTGAGGGGTGGGGGTGATGAGACTTGGGGGGGGGGGGGGGAGTGATGAGCCTGGGGGGGTTGGTGGGGTGATGGCCTGGGGGGGGTGGGTGGGGAGATTGATGAGCCTGGGGGGGTGGGTGGGAGTGATGAGCCTGGGGGGGGTGGGGAGATTAAACCTCCGAACTGTCCATCCTACTCGCCGGGGAGGGGAGAGCTCAGTAGCCGCGGATCCGGGAGCCGTACCCGTTGACATAGGGGGCTCGGAAGTACTGAGGGGGGGGCGGCGGAGGCGGCGGCGCGGGCCTCATCATGCCGGGCGGTGGTGGAGGCGGCGGGCGCCGGTGCTCCAGGTAGGCGGCGGCCGAGGGGTGAGGAGGAGGAGGCAGCTGTCCGGGGAAGGGGCGGCCGCGGGGCGGAGGCGGGCGGTAGGGAGGCTCGCAGTAAGGGCCGAAGTGGTGGTGGTGGTGGTGGTGGGGAGGAGGAGGAGGCCGCTGGTGGTAGGGAGGGGGCCCGGCGCCAGCGGCGGAGGCCTCGGGGCCCCCCAGGCCCAGGCGCCAGCTCTCCCGGCCCGGGTTGGAGCGGGACAGCTGCACGAACATGTTCTGGCCCTGCAGCGGCGTGCCGTCCAGCGCCTGGATGGCGGCCAGCGCCTGGCGCTCCTGCTCCATGTAGACGAAGGCGAAGGTGCGCGCCACGTCCAGGTCCACCACCCGGCCGAAGCGCTGGAAGAGCTCCCGCACCGCCGGGCCCGACACCGGCTCCGCCAGGTTACCCACGAAGACCTTGGTGGTGTTGCGCGTGCGCGCGTTGGCCACGCCCACCGTGAGCGGCGCCCCGTGCACGCTGGCCCGGTGCAGCGCCTTGATGGCGCGGGTGGCCTGGCTCAGCTTCTCCATGTGCACGAAGGCGTAGTTCCGCACCACCTCGCACTCGCTCACCTCGCCGTACTTCTCGAACATGGCGCGCAGCTCGCTGGGGCTGCAGTAGCGCGACAGGTTGCCCACGAAGATCTTCACCATCTTGCTGGTTGGCGACGCTCGGCCCAACGTCCTCCTCCGCCTCCCACCGCAGCCGGCAACCGACTGACCCGCGACGCTTAAAATGGCCGCCTATTTGTAGGGACGTAAAAAATGGCGTCATCACGTCGACGCGGTGGAGCGTCAAGACGTTTCCCCCTTTACGCGTCAAGGCGTTCCTCCCCTTACGCGTCAAGGCGTTCCTCCCCTTACGCGTCAAGGCGTTCCTCCCCTTACGCGTCAACGCGTTCCTCCCCTTACGCGTCAACGCGTTCCTCCCCTTACGCGTCAACGCGTTCCTCCCCTTACGCGTCAACGCGTTCCTCCCCTTACGCGTCAACGCGTTCCTCCCCTTACGCGTCAACGCGTTCCTCCCCTTACGCGTCAAACGCTGACTTCCTCCCCTTACGCGTCAATTCTTGTTCCTCCCTTACGCGTCAAACGCGTTCCTCCCCTTAAGCGTCAACGCGTTCCTCCCCTTACGCGTCAACGCGTTCCTCCCCTTACGCGTCAACGCGTTCCTCCCCTTACGCGTCAACGCGTTCCTCCCCTTACGCGTCAACGCGTTCCTCCCCTTACGCGTCAAGACGTTTCCCCCTTTACGCGTCAAGACGTTCCTCCCCTTACGCGTCAAGGCGTTCCCTCTTACGCGTCAAGGCGTTCCTCCCCTTACGCGTCAACGCGTTCCCCCCTCACGCGTCAAGACACGCCCCTACTCCTGGCGGCCTCTCCCGGCCTTACGGGCGCCAACTTGCTGCCTCCCAAAACGTCATGACGTTCGGCGTATTGCGTGGCAACACCCTTGCGTCACGACGTCCCCCGCCTTTTACGCTCTCCCAGCCTCCGCCGCGCCCCCAAAACGTCATGACGTTCGGCGTGTTGCGTGGCAACACCCTTGCGTCACGACGTCCCCCGCCTTTTACGCTCTCCCAGCCTCCGCCGCGCCCCCAAAACGTCATGACGTTCGGCGTGTTCCGTGGCCACACCCTTGCGTCACGACGTCCCCCGCCTTGACGGACGCCCAGCCTCCGCCGCGCCCCCAAAACGTCATGACGTTCGGCGTGTTGCGTGGCCACACCCTTACGTGAGGACGTAAGGCAGGCACTCTGGAGTTATTTAAGAAATACTTAGATGGGCACATGAACAGAATGGGAATGGAGGGGTATAGAAAACTGATTTAAAATAGGGATAATGAGCCTTGGGAGTCCCTGGGAAGTGTGTAAATAGATGATGATATTGATGTACTTGTTTTTATCCTACAGGTGCTTTGGTCCACCTTGTTGTCTAACAAGGGGCAAACACGCGATGGGTCGTGAGAGGGGCTGCTCTTGGATTTTTTTCGAGAGTATCCTAGTGCTTCACGTCGTTAGTGTACGCTTGACCTGGACCATTTGATGGGCAACACGACAGATCAGTGACTATCGCTGTGCTGTGCAGATACATGGATTTGGGCCTGTGTCTGTGGGAGTTTGCGCATTCTCCCCGTGCCTGCGTGGGTTTTCTCCGGGTGCTCCGGTTTCCTCCCACATCCCAAAGATGTGCTCTTAGGCTAACTGGCAAAACAAATTCTCCCTAAATTATCTCAAATTTGGTTTTTTAATCCATAGATCTATAAACATGGACAGGGATCGCGGGTAGCGGCGGGAACATCGGGGTGGCGGCGCGGGCTCGTTGGGCCGAAGGGCCTGTTTCCCGTGCTGTTTTGTTCTTTGTTCTCCCCAACTCCAAGTCATGCTGATATTTCGACAGTCGGGGATGCCTGGGGCAAGGGTGAGACTGTGCAGGTGGGGGCCAGGGTTTCCCATCACCCCGAAGCTATCGGTCTCCGGTTGGTCTGCGACCTGACCGATCCCTCTTGTCTGCTGTGAGACCGATGGGGTCCCGTTTTGGCGGCGGGGCTGAAATTGAGCCCTCGGCTGAGAACTTTGACCTCATCTGGTTCAAGTGTCCAGTCCGACAAATTGACAGCGGACCTCCCTGCCTTGGTACCGTGTCTCTGAGCAGACACTGAGAGCCAACTTCCGCGCACATGAGAACTGGGATCTTGGGTTCACATCCCACAACCCTGCCTGGACTTGCAAAGTCTCACTAACTGTCCTGTGTAGAGACAATACATACATCTCTTTAACCTGTGCTTAACGCTCTCTCCGCTCGCATTGCCAGCACCTTTAAAATTTGATTAGCTGTAAAGACTCGCATTCCAACTATTATTTCATTTATATTCCCCTCCCCATTTGTGAATAGAACCCCTCCCTACACTTGACAAAGGAACGGCCAGCTCCCAAAACTAGGGACTGCAAATAAATCTGTTGGACTTTAACCTGGTGTTGTTCTGATAGAGGCTACAGTTTACCACATGCAAACCAATTGTGCCATACCAGTTGATAAGAACAGAGAGAATTAGCAGCAGGCCCTAACTGAGCTAATCTGAACCCTTCTGTCTTTAGTCCCGATCCCTCTATTCCCTCCCTATCCGTGCTGTTGTAACTGAGCCGTGGGTCGCGGCGGGAGGGTCGGGGCGGGAGGCGCGCAAGGGGGGAAGAGTTTTGTAGAAGTAAATATTCTGAGCATCACCAGCAGAGGACATACTCTCACAACCGTTCAGCTTGGTGTTATGAGCAGTGATGCTTCTCGAGTCGAACAGCCCGTAAGAGTGGCAGCATGCCCACACACCCCCCCCTCCCCATTATGGGTGGCACGGTGGGTTGGCACTGCTGCCTCAGAGCGCCAGGGGAATGAGGTTTGATTCCAGCCTCATGTCGCTGTCTGTGTGCACTTTACATGTTCTCTCCATGGGTTACCTCTGGGATTCTTCCCACGGTCCAATGACGTGTGGGTTAGGTGGATTGGCCATGCTAAATTGGACCTTAATGTCCAAAGATGTGCAAATTAAGTGGATTGGCCGTGTTGAATTACACCTTAGTCACCAAAGATGTGCAGGTTAGGGGGATTGGCCATGCTAAATTGCCCGTAGTGTCCAAAGATGTGCAGGTTAGGTGGATTGGCCATGCTAAATTGCCCCTTAGTGTCCAAAGATGTGCAGGTTAGGTGGATTGGCCATGCTAAATTATCCATTCGTGTCTAAAGATGTGCGGGTTAGGGTGGATTGGCCATGCTAAATTGCCCCGTTGTCCAAGAATGTGCAGGTTAGGTGGATTGGCCATGTTAGTGTCCAAGATGTCATGCTAAATTGCCCTTAGTGTCCAAAGATGTGCAGGTTAGGTGGATTTGTCTAAATTGCCCCTTAGTGTCCAAAGATGTGCAGGTTAGGTGGATTGGCCATGCTAAATTGCCCCTTAGTGTCCAAAGATGTGCAGGTTAGGTGGATTGGCCATGCTAAATTGCCCCTTAGTGTCCTTGCAGCTAAATTGCCCTTAGTGGATGTGCAGGTGATTCTGTCAGGTTTGTATTGGCCATGCTAAATTGTAGTGTCCAAAGATGTGCAGGTTAGGTGGATTGGCCATGTGAAAAAGATGTGCAGGTTAGGGGATTGGCCATGCTAAAAGAAGAGTGGCAGGTTAGGTGGATGCTAAATTGCCCCTTAGTGTCCAAAGATGTGCAGGTTAGGGTGGATTGGCCATGCTAAATTGGCCCCTTAGTGTCCAAAGATGTGCAGGTTAGGTGGATTGGCCATGCTAAATTGCCCGTAGTGTCCAAGGATGTGCAGGTTAGGTGGATTGGCCAGGCTAAATTACCCTTAGTGTCCAAAGATGTGCAGGTTAGGTGGATTGGCCATGCTAAATTGTCCTTAGTGTCCAAAGATGTGTAGGTTAGGGTGGATTGGCCATGCTAAATTGCCCCTTAGTGTCCAAAGATGTGTAGGTTAGGGTGGATTGGCCATGCTAAATTGCCCCTTAATGCCCATAGATGTGTGGGTCAGGTAGATTGGCCATGCTAAATTGCCATTTAGTGTCAGAGGGACTAAGCTGGGGTAAATGCATGGGGTTATGAGGATAGGGATTGAGGTTGGTGCAGTCTCAATGGGCTGAATGGCCTCATCCTGCACTGTGGGGATTCTGTGATTCTACGACAGGTGAAAGTAAATGTCCCGTTTGCCTTCTGTACTGTCCCATTTCACCTGCTCTGCCACCCTTGGAGGTTTACGAGTAATGACCCCTCTGTTCCTCCGAGCTTCCTCGCGTTCATTAAATAGTCCCACGTCTTTGTTCCTTCTTCCACGGAGAGCGAGTCCAAGGGTGGGCCACGGGAGCTTGCCTGCCGTGTCTGATAACTCAGCAGAACGAAGACTGGGAACTCAGAGAGATGCTGAACCCTATCGATGGTCAACCTCACCCATCTTGCTATTGTAACTGAGCTGTGGGTCGCAGCGGGAGGGTCGGGGCAGGAGGCGCGCAGTGGGGAAGAGTTGTGAAGGAGTAAATATTCTGAGCATCACCAGCAGAGGGCAGCCACTCACAACTGTTCAACTTGCGGTTTGGAGGGGGGGGTGATGCTTCTCCAGTCGAACAGCCCATAGGAGTGGCAGCATGCCCACGTACCCCCCTCCCCATTATGGGTGGCACAGTGAGTTGGCACTGTTGCCTCAGAGCGCCAGGAACCCATCTTCAATTCCAGCCTCAGGTCGCTGTCTGTGTGCACTTTACATGTTCTCTCCATGGGTTACCTCTGATTTCTTCCCACAGTCCAAAGATGTGTAGGTTAGATGGATTGGCCGTGCTAAATTGCCCTTTAGTGTCCAAAGATGTGCAGGTTAGGTAGATTGGCCATGCTAAATTGCCCCTTAGTGTCAAAAGATGTGCAAATTAAGTGGATTGGCCATGCTAAATTGCCCCTTAGTGTCAAAAGATGTGCAAATTAAGTGGATTGGCCATGCTAAATTGTTCCCTTAGTGTCTAAAGATGTGCAGTTAGGTGCAGGTTAGGTTAATTGGCCATGCTAAATTGCCCCTTAATGTCCAAAGATGTGCGGGTTAGATGGATGGCCATGCTAAATTGCCCCTTAGTGTCCAAAGATATGCAGGTTAGGTTAATGGCCATGCTAAATTGTCCTTTAGTGTCCAAAGATGTGCGGGTTAGGTGGATTGGTCATGCTAAATTGCCCCTTAGTGTCCAAAGATGTGCAGGTTAGGGTGATTGGCATGCTAAATTGTTCCTTAGTGTCCAAAGATGTGCAGGTTAGGTGGATTGGCCATGCTAAATTGCCCTTAGTGCCAAAGAGTGTAGGTTAGGGTGGATTGGCCATGCTAAATTGTCCCTTAGTGTCCAAAGATGTGCAGGTTAGGTGGATTGGCCATGCTAAATTGCCCCTTAGTGTCCAAAGATGTGTAGGTTAGGTGGATTGGCCATGCTAAATTGTTCCTTAGTGTCCAAAGAGGTGCGGGTTAGGTGGATTGTTATAGCTGTTTGGTGTTTGCCACAGCAATGATCTTCCCAGCCGGCAACTGGGCCAATCGCAGGTTGGGGAACAGCCTGGAGAGAATCAGCAGTGAGCACAAACAGGAACTACTTTCTCAGGTAACGGGGTCACCCACCGCTCTGGATCTGCTAGAGAACCTTCTCCGTCACACATGTGGTGATCCCGGCAAACCCTGGGGCCACCCCCGAATCGGACTGAGACCACCCCCCCCCCGACAAATGTGAAAATCCTGTTTATATCGCGAACCATTTAAAATCATCTCTCGCCCCTTTTCAGCACTAATGAGGTACCCCAATCCAAGATCGTGGACACTGCAGCCCATTCTATGGCCCCTGTTCGACACTCGAAAGGTTTGATTTGATTTATTATTGTCACCTGTATTGGGACGCAGTGAAAAGTATTGTTTCTTGCACACTATGCAAAGCATACCATTCACAGAGAAGGAAGCAGAGGGTGCAGAATGTGGTGTTACAGTCACAGCGAGGGGTGTAGAGAAAAATCAGCTTAATGTGAGGTAGGTCCATCCAAAAGTCTGACTGCAGCAGGGAAGAAGCTGTCCTTGAGTCGGTCGGTACGGGACTTCAGAGTTTTGTATCTTTTTCCCGACGGAAGAAGGTGGAAGAGAGAATGTCCGGGGTGCGTGGGAGGGGTCCTTGTTTATGCCGGCTGCTTTTCCCCGAGGAAGTGTAGACAGAGTCAATGGATGGGAGGCTGATTTGTGTGATGGATTGGGGCTACGTTCACGACCCTTTGTAATTCCTTGCGAGTCTTGGGCAGAGCAGGAGCCCAGACCGAGCTGGGATACAACCAGAAAGGATGCTTTCTATGGGGCATCTGTAAAAGTTGGTGAGAGTCGTAGCGGACATGTCAAATTTCCTTAGTCTTCTGAGAAAGTAGAAGCGTTGGTGAGGCTTTCTTAACAATAGTGTCGGCGTGATCTGCGGGGGGACCAGGACAGGTTGTTGGACACCAAAACTTGAAGCTCTCAAGAACTTTGTTCTATAGATAGGGGCACATTCTCCTTTACTCTTGCTGATGTCGATACCGTCCCTTCCTCAGGTTTCTCTGCCTCTGTCCCCGACTCTGAATGTATTTTTGAACCCTGGTCCAGGTTTAGAATGGTTGTGATTCAATTGATTGCAAACCTGGTTTAAGATTAACTGTCAGTAACTGACACACTGGATTGGAATTGACTGAATTCCTGTCAAACGGTTTCTCAACCTTTGAATCTGTTGATAAGGAGCCATTAAACTGGTGTTAGTGATAGGTGAACATCTGCCGAGAATTCTCCACCCTCTCCCTCACCTCCCTATATCTGCATCTCATCCCCACCCCACCTTCCACACCACTCTCTACCCCCCCCCATCCTCTTTCAGCACCATTCTGCCTCCATTTCACTCACACTCTCTGCCTTTCTCGCTTCTTACCAACGCTGCCTCACAGCGCCAGGAGACCCGGGTTCGATTCCGGCCTCGGGTTACAGTCTGTCCAGAGTCTGCACATTCTCCCTGTGTCTGCGTGGGTTTCCTCCGGGTGCTCCGGTTTCCTCCTGCAGTCCAATGATGTGCAGGTTAGGTGGATTGGCCATGCTAAATTGTCCCTTAGTGTCCAAAGATGTGCGGGTTAGGTGGATTGGCCATGCTAAATTGTCCCTTAGTGTCCAAAGATGTGGGGTTAGGGGATTGGCCATGCTAAATGCTAATTGCGCCCTTAGTGTCCAAAGATGTGCAGGTTAGGTTAATGCTAAATGCTTAGTGTCAAAGATGTGTTGGTTAGGTGGATTGGCTGTGCTAAATTATCCTTAGTGTCCAAAGATGTGCAAGATAGGGGGATTAGCCATGCTAAATTGCCCCTAGTGTCCAAGGTGTGCGGGTTAGGTGGATTGGCCATGCTAAATTGCCCCTTAGTGTCCAAAGATGTGTTGGTTAGGTGGATTGACTGTGCTAAATTATCCCATAGTGTCCAAAGATGTGCAGGTTAGGTGGATTGGCCATACTAAATTGCCTCTTATTGTCCAAAGATGTGCAGGTTAGGTGGATTGGCCATGCTAAATTGTCCCTTAGTGTCCAAAGATGTGCAAGTTAGGGTGGATTGGCCATGCTAAATTGTCCCTTAGTGTCCAAAGATGTGCTGGTTAGGTGGATTGGCCATGCTAAATTGTCCCTTAGTGTCCAAAGATAGAACATAGAACATAGAACAATACAGCACAGAACAGGCCCTTCGGCCTTCGATGTTGTGCCGACCAAAATAAAAAGCAATGCCCCTCCAAACTAAACCATTCCCTTCATCCATATACTTATCAACTAACCTCTTAAACGCCACCAAACTTGGCGCATCTACAACAGCTGCAGGCAGGGCATTCCACTCCCTAATCACTCTTTGAGTAAAGAACCTACCTCTGATATCCGTCCTATAACTCATACCCCTTAATTTAAAGTTGTGTCCCCTCGTGCTAGCTTTCTCCATCCTAGGAAAAAGGCTATCACTGTCCACCCTATCCAAACCTCTAATTATCTTATATGCTTCAATAAGATCCCCCTTAGCCGCCTCCTTTCTAACGAAAACAACCTCAAATCCTTCAACCTCTCTTCATAGGACCTGCCCTCCATACCAGGCAACATCCTAGTAAACCTCCTCTGTACCCTCTCCAATGCTCCACATCTTTCTTATAATGTGGCGACCAGAACTGCACACAATACTCCAAGTGCGGCCGCACTAGAGTTTTGTACAGCTGCAACATGATGCTGCGGCTCCTAAATTCAATCCCTACCAATAAAAGCTAAGACTCCATAAGCCTTCTTAACAACTTATACACTTGACTGCCTACTTTCAGGGATCTATTGACACATACACCAAGATCCTTCTGTTCCTCAACACTATTAAGAGCCCTACCATTAGCCCTATACTCTACACATTTATTGTTCCTGCCAAAGTGCATTACCTCACACTTTTCCACATTAAACTCCATTTGCCACCTCTCGGCCCAGCTCTGCAACTTGTCCAAGTCACTCTGTAAACTAAAACACCCTCTTCACTATCTACCACACCACCAACTTTAGTATCATCTGCAAATTTACTGATCCATCCCTCAATACCCTCATCCAGATCATTTATAAAAATTACAAACAGCAGGGCCCCAAAACAGACCCCTGAGGCACACCACTCGTCACCGAACTCCACGATGAATATCTCCATCAACCACCACCCTCTGTCTTCTATCTGCCAGCCAATTTCTAATCCAATTAGCTAAATCACCCTCTAAATCACTATCCCATAGTGTCAAAGATGTGCAGGTTAGGTGGATTGCCATTAAATTGCCTCTTATTGTCCAAAGATGTGCTGTTGTGTAGTGTGAGGGTGGTTGGCATGCTAAATGTCCTTAGTGTCAAAGATGTGATGTTAGGTGGATTGGCCATGCTAAATTGTTTAGTGTCCAAAGATGTGCTGGGTTAGGTGGATTGGCCATGCTAAATTGCCCTTAGTGTCTAATGATTTGTTGGTTAGGTGGATTGGGTGTTTGTTTGTGTCCAGTGTGCGGTTAGGTGGATTGGTGCTGGCCCTTAGTTTCCAAAGATGTGTGTGGTCAGGGGTGGATTGGCATGCTAATTGCCCCTTAGTGTCCAAACATGTGGAGGTCAGGGTGGATTGGCATGTAATTTTCCCTTAGTGTGTGTGAAGATTGGGGTTGTTTGTTTGTGTAAGATGTGCGGGTTAGGTGGATTGGCCATGCTAAATTGTCCCTTAGTGTCCAAAGATGTGCGGGTTGGTGGGCATGCTAAATTGTCCCTTAGTGTCCAAGATGTGCAAGTTAGGGGGATTGGCATGCTAAATTGCCCTTAGTGTCCAAAGATGTGCAGGTTAGGTGTATTGGCCATGCTAAACTGCCCTTAGTGTCCAGAAGATGTGTTGGTTAGGTGGATTGGCTGTGCTAAATTATCCCTTAGTGTCCAAAGATGTGCAAGATAGGGGGATTAGCCATGCTAAATTGCCCTTAGTGTCCAAGGATGTGCGGGTTAGGTGGATTGGCCATGCTAAATTGCCCCTTAGTGTCCAAAGATGTGTGGTAGGTGGATTGGCTGTGCTAAATTGTCCCTTAGTGTCCAAAGATGTGCAGGTTAGGTGGATTGGCCATGCTAAATTGCCTCTTATTGTCCAAAGATGTGCAGTTAGGTGGATTGGCCATGCTAAATTGCCTTAGTGTCCAAAGATGTGCAAGTTAGGTGGATTGGCCATGCTAAATTGTCCCTTAGTGTCCAAAGATGTGCAGGTTAGGTGGATTGGCCATGCTAAATTGTCCCTTAGTGTCCAAAGATGTGGGGTTAGGGGATTGGCCATGCTAAATTGCCCCTAGTTCAAAGATGGTTGGTTAGGTGGATTGGCCGTGCTAAATTGTCCCTTAGTGTCCAAAGATGTGAGGTTAGGTGGATTGGCCATGCTAAATTGCCCTTAGTGTCCAAAGATGTGGAGGTCAGGGTGGATTGGCCATGATAATTGTCCCTTAGTGCCAAAGATGTGCAGTTAGGTGGATAATTGTCTTAGTGTCCAAAGATGTGCAGGTTAGGTGGATTGGCCATGCTAAATTGTCCCTTAGTGTCCAAAGATGTGCAGGTTAGGTGGATTGGCCATGCTAAATTGCCCTTAGTGTCCAAAGATGTGTAGGTTAGGTGGATGACTGTGCTAAATTGTCCCGTAGTGTCCAAAGATGTGCGGTTAGGTGGATTGGGCCATGCTAAATTGCCCTTATTGTCCAAAGATGTGCAGGTTAGGGTGGATTGGCCATGCTAAATTGTCCCTTAGTGTCCAAAGATGTGCAGGTTAGGGTGGATTGGCCATGCTAAATTGCCTCTTAGTGTCCGAAGATGTGCTGGTTAGGGTGGATTGGCCATGCTAAATTGTCCCTTAGTGTCCAAAGATGTGCGGGTTAGGTGGATTGGCCATGCTAAATTGTCCCTTAGTGTCCAAAGATGTGCGGGTTAGGTGGATTGGCCGTGCTAAATTGTCCCTTAGTGTCCAAAGATGTGCGGGTTAGGTAGATTGTCATGCTAAGTTGCCTCTTAGTGTCAGGAGGATTAGTAGGGAAAATACATAGGGTTATTGGGAATGTTACTGGTGCAGGCTTGATGGGCCAAATTGCCTCCTTCTGCACTGTGAGGATTCTATGATTAACCCCCTGTCCCCTCATCACTTATCTACCTCTTTTTCGCAATAACAACCAGTTCATTTTTAGAGTAACACTGCGCCGTTGTCTCTCTCTGTCCACTTCCCAGTGGAATAGCAGAAGTTGTCGAGAGTTATTCGGGAGGAATTGAGGAGGCAGCAACATGCAGAGGGGAGGAGGAGGCATCCGTGACAGATGAGGGAAAGGCAAGATCGACACAAAGGCAAGGATTAGTGGGAAGCCAGAGGATTGGAAAGCTGTTAAGAGCGAGAAGAATTGAAAAAATTAATAAGGGAGGGAGGAGGTGAAGATGAAGGGAAGAACTGAATAGCAATTACATCAATCTTCATGGCGGAAAACAGAAGTGGGATCCCAGAGCTCCAGGAGAATCCGGGGACTCAGGTGAATGTGAGAAGGTTAAGGGAACAGTGAAAGGTCTGAAGGTGGATAAATCACCTGGATGGGGTGGTTCGTAAGATTTGCAGGTGACGCTAAGATTGGTGGCATGGCAGACAGTGAAGAAAGTTGTCTCCGACTGCAACGGGATCTTGATCAATTGGGGCCAGTGGGCTGACGAATGGCAAATGCAGTTTAATTTAGACAAATGCGTTTTGGTCGATTGAACCGGGGCAGGACTTACTCAGTTAACGGGAGGGGAGAGGTACAGAACAGAGAGATCGAAGGGGACAGCTTTTCACAGCTCCTTGAGTCACAGGCAGACAGAGTGGTGAAGAAGGCATTCGGCGTGCTTGGTTTCATCAGTCAGAACATTGTGTTGGGATGTTTTGTTGAAGTTGGTGAGGCCACGCTTGGAATACTGTGTACAGTTCTGGTCACCCTATTATAGAAAGAATATTACTAAATTAGAAAGAGTTACTAGGATGCTCGGAAAAGATTTACTAGGATGCTACCGGCACTTGGTGGATTGAGTGATAAGGAGAGGCTGGATAGACTGGGACTTTTTTTTCTCTGGAGCGCAGGAGGCTGAGGAGTGATCTTATAGAGATCCATAAAATAATGAGGGGCGCAGATCAGCGAGATAGTCAGTATCTTTTCCCCAAAGGTAGGGGAGTCTAAAACTAGAGGGCATAAGGTGAGAGGGGGAGAGATACAAAAGGGTCCAGAGGAGCAATTTTTTCACACAGAGGCTGCCAGAGGTAGTAGTAGAGGCGGGTACAATTTTGTCTTTTAAAAAGCATTTAGTTGGGTGTCAAGGGATATGGGCCAAACGCAGGCAATTGGGATTAACTTACGGGTTTTTCAAAAAAGGGGCAGCAGGAACAACTTGGGCCGAAGGGCCTGTTTCCTTGCTGTAAATCTCTATGTCTCTATGACTACGCGCGGAGATACCGGCGTTGGACTGGGGTAAACACAGTCTCACAACACCAGGTTAAAGTCCAACAGGTTTATTTGGTAGGCAAAAAGCCACTAGCTTTCGGAGCGCTGTTCCCTTCATCAGGTTAGTGGGAATTCTGTTCACAGACAGGGACTATAAAGACCCAAACTCGATTTACAAAATAATGGTCGGAATGCGAGTCTTTATGGGTAAAGAATGGTAAAGTTCCCGTAAAGACTCCGTTCCAAATACATGTAACAAATGTGTAGAGTATAGGGCTAATGGTAGGACTCTTAATAGTGTTGAAGAATAGAGGGATCTTGGTGTATTTGTGCATAGATACCTGAAAGTTGGCAATCAAGTCGGTAAGGTTGTTAAGAAGGCATATGGAGTCTTGGCTTTTATTGGTAGGGGAATTGAATTTCGGAGCCGCAACGTCATGTTGCAATTGTACAAAACTCTAGTGCGGCCGCACTTGGAGTATTGTGTACAGTTCTGGTCCCCACATTATAAGAAAGATGTGGAGGCATTGGAGAGGGTACAGAGGAGGGTACCAGGATGTTGCCTGGTATGGAGGGCAGGTCCTATGAAGAGAGGTTGAAGGATTTGAGGTTGTTTTCGTTAGAAAGGAGGCGGCTAAGGGGGGATCTTATTGAAACATATAAGATAATTAGAGGTTTGGATAGGGTGGACGGTGATAGCCTTTTTCCTAGGATGGAAAAAGCTAGCACGAGGGGACACAGCGTTAAATTAAGGGGTGATAGTTATAGGACGGATATCAGAGGCAGGTTCTTTACCCAAAGGGTGGTTCGGGAGTGGAATGCCCTGCCTGCAGCAGTTGTAGATGCGCCAAGTTTGGTGGCGTTAAGAGGTTAGTTGATAAGTATATGGAAGAGAAGGGAATGGTTTAGTTTGGAGGGGCATTGCTTTTTATATTGGTCGGTGCAACATCGAAGGCCGAAGGCCCTGTTCTGCGCTGTAATGTTCTATGTTCCAATGTTTAATGTTCTATGTTCTAATGTTCTATGTTCTAATGTTTAATGTTCTTTGTTCTAATGTTCTATGTTCTAATGTTCTTTGTTCTAATGTTCTAATGCTCTAATGTTCTATGTTCTAATGTTCTAATGTTCTATGTTCTAATGTTCTATGTTCTAATGTTCTATGTTCTAATGTTTAATGTTCTATGTTCTAATGTTTAATGTTCTATGTTCTAATGTTCTATGTTCTAATGTTCTATGTTCTATGTTCTATGTTCTAATGTTTAATGTTCTATGTTCTAATGTTCTATGTTCTAATGTTCTTTGTTCTAATGTTCTAATGTTCTATGTTCTAATGTTCTATGTTCTAATGTTCTAATGTTCTATGTTCTAATGTTCTATGTTCTAATGTTCTTTGTTCTAATGTTCTAATGTTCTATGTTCTAATGTTCTTTGTTCTAATGTTCTATGTTCTAATGTTGTATGTTCTTATGTTCTATGTTGTATGTTCTTATGTTCTATGTTCTTATGTTCTAATGTTCTATGTTGTATGTTCTAATGTTCTATGTTGTATGTTCTATGTTGTATGTTCTTATGTTCTATGTTGTATGTTCTATGTTCTTATGTTCTATGTTCTAATGTTCTATGTTCTATGTTGTATGTTCTTATGTTCTATGTTGTATGTTCTATGTTCTAATGTTCTATGTTCCAACCACTATTTTGTTTGTTGAGTGTGGTTATTCATACTGTTTATTGATGTCTTTTCTTTTAACATCCATTCAGTCTGCCAACAAGGGGCATACTCGTGCGAGGGCTGCTCTTGGATGTTGCTTCGAGAGTTGCTTCACGTCCGTTAGTGTACGCTTAAACTGACGGGCAAGGCGACAGCTCGGTGACTATCGCTGTTTGCTGTGCGGATACAGGGACCCGGGTTGGACCTCCGGCTTGGGTCGGTGTCTGTGTGGGAGTTTGCACGTTCTCCCCGTTTGTTTTCTCCGGTTTTCTCCCAACGCTGATTGGTTGTTAACAGATTGTCCCTAAATTAGACCTCCCTTAATCTGACGCACGTACAATTCTCTAAATTTGCACCCCCTTTACTGTGGAGTCCAAGAGGCGCGGGCAAGAGTCGTAGGCAGAAGGAGGATTGGAATGAGGCACTCACGCAGGGTTAAAACGGGCGGCGCGGGCTTGGTGGGCTGTTTCTTGTGCTGTGTTGCTCTTTGTTCTTTACTCTTTGTGTCTTGATGTTTAGCCACCAAAGAAACCTGTTGGACTTTAACAACAGGGTGGTTCGGGAGTGGAATGCCCTGCCTGCAGCAGTTGTAGATGCGCCAAGTTTGGTGGCGTTTAAGAGGTTAGTTGATAAGTATATGGAAGAGAAAGGAATGGTTTAGTTTGGAGGGGCATTGCTTTTTATATTGGTCGGCGCAACATCAAAGGCCGAAGGGCCTGTTCTGTGCTGTAATGTTCTATGTTCTATGTTCTATGTTTAACCCGTTGTTGTGAGACTTCTTAATCTACACCCCAGGGTTCCGCTGGAGATAGCTGAGGAAATTGTGAGTGATCTTTCAAGGTTCGTGAAGGGGAGGGGAGGAAGCAGTTGATGTAATGCCGCCGTTTAAGAAGTGAGGGAGGCCGCAGATGGGAAATTGTAGGCTGCTTAGCCTGACTTTGGTCATGACCAATGCTTGAGATTACATCATTAAAGATGAAAGATTGCAGAATACTTGGAAGTGGATGATGAAACAGAACTGAGTCAGTTCAGCTTTGTCAAGGGGAGGTCTTGTCTGACAAATCTATTCTTTGAGGAGGTAAGAAGGGGGTTAGATAAAGGAGAACCAGTGGAGGTGATTTATTTATATTTACACGGAAGCTTTTGACAAGGTGCAACATCGGAGAATATTAAATAAGCTAAGAGGCCACGGTGTTAAGGATTAAGGCATAAAGATAGGAGTACAATATAAAGGGTAGGAGTCTTAGCTGCGTTGTAGAGCAGAAGGATCTCGGGGTCTGGGTCCATAGGACTCTTAAATTGGCCTCACAGGTGGAGGAAGTGGTCAAGAAGGCGTACGGCGTACTGGCCTTCATTAATCGAGGAATAGAGTTTAGGAGTCAGGGGGTAATGATGCAGCTCTATAAGACTTTTGTCAGACCCCAGTTGGAGTATTGTGCGCAGTTCTGGTCGCCTCATTATAGGAAGGATGTAGAGGCTATTGAGAGAGTTCAGAGGAGATTTACAAGGATGCTGCCTGGATTGGGAGGCAGGCCTTATGAAGATAGGTTGAGGGAGCTGGGACTCTTCTCACTGGAGAGACGTAGGTTGAGAGGCGACCTGATAGAGGTTTATAAAATGTTGAGAGGAATAGATAGGGTGGACTCTCAGAGACTATTTCCCCGAGCTGAAATGGTCACTACGAGAGGACACAGATTTAAGGTGCAGGGAAGCAAATACAAAGGAGATGTCAGGGGTAGGTTTTTCACTCAGAGGGTGGTGAGTGAATGGAACTGACTGCCGTCGGAGGTTGTTGAGGCAAACTCACTGGGGTCTTTTAAGAGACTTCTGGATGAGTATATGGAAAAGAATAGGATAGGGGGTTATAGATAGGTCTGTGGATTGGTAGATGTGATCGGCGCAACTCGTGGGCCGAAGGGCCTGTTTGTGCTGTATTGTTCTATGTTCTATGGGTAGAGAATTGGCTGAGGTAGAAAGTGGGGATAAAGTGGTCTTCCTCAGGATGGGAGCCGGTGACTAGTGGTGTATCTCGGTGCTGGGACCACAACTGTTCACAAAATGCATTGACGATTTGGAGGAAGGAGCTGAAGGCCTTGTTGCTAAGTTTGCAGATGATGCAAAGAGGGGCAGGAAGTATTGAGGAAGCAGTGGGACCGCACACGGACTTGGGCAGGTTAGGGGAGCGGGTAAAGGAGTTGTTCAGACGGAATACAATGTGGAAAAGTGTGAGGTTAGGCACTTTGGGAGGAGGAATGGAGGCGTATTTTCTGAATGGGGAAATGCTTCGGAAATCAGAAACACAAAGGGATTTGGGAATCATTGTTCAGGATTCTCTTAAGATTAACGTGCAGGTTCAGTCAGCAGATAGGAAGACAAATGCAATGTTAGCATTCATGTCGAGAGGATTAGAATACAAGAGCAGGGATGGACTTCTGAGGCTGCGTAAGGCTCTGGTCAGACCCCATTTGGAGTAGCGTGAACAGTTTAGGCCCCGTATCTAAGGAAGGATTTGCTGGAAAGGGTCCAGAGGAAGATTCACAAGAATGATCCCTGAAATGAAGAGCTTGTCGTATGAGGAACAGGTTGAGGATTCTGGGTCTGTACTCGTTGGAGTTTAAAAGGATGAGGGGGGATCTTATTGAAACTTGCAGGATCCTGCAAGGGCCTGGATAGAGTGGACACGGGAGAGAGTGTTTCCACTAGTAGGAAAAACTCGAACCAGAGAGGGCACAACCTCAGGCTAAAGGACGATCCTTTAAAACAGAAACGAGGAGGAATTTCTTCAGCCAGAGAGAGTGGGGGAATCTGTGGAACTCTTTAGCCTCGCCAATCCACCTAACCTGCACATCTTTGGACACTAAGGGGCAATTTAGCATGGCCAATCCACCTAACCTGCACATCTTTGGACACTAAGGGGCAATTTAGCATGGCCAATCCACCTAACCTGCACATCTTTGGACACTAAGGGGCAATTTAGCATGGCCAATCCACCTAACCTACACATCTTTGGACACTAAGGGACAATTTAGCATGGCCAATCCACCTAACCTACACATCTTTGGACACTAAGGGACAATTTAGCATGGCCAATCCACCTAACCTACACATCTTTGGACACTAAGGGACAATTTAGCATGGCCAATCCCCCTAATCTGCACATCTTTGGACACTAAGGGACAATTTAGCATGGCCAATCCTCGAAGGGGGTGGGGGGGGAAGAAGTTTTTGCCCAGTTTCTTTAATAAATAGACGGCCGAATGGAGATGTGGCATAGATCAGTTTGGTCTCACAGTCTCAACGTTCTGAGTTCTGTACACCAACACACACACACACCCTCACTCACACACACACACACTACACACACACCCTCACTCACACCCTCACACACACACACACACTACACACACACACACACACTACACACACCCTCACCCTCACACACCCTCACACACACACACACACACACACTCTCACACACACACTCTCACACACACACACTCACACACACACACTCACACACAGCCTCACACTCACACACACTCACACACACCCTCACACACACACACGCTCTCACACACACGCTCACACACACGTGCAAATGCACATATGCAAACACACACACAAACACACACAGAAACAACCACACACACAAACACACACACATGCATGCACACACACACAGACACGAATGTGCACACACACATGCATGCACGCACACACACACATGCACACACACACTCACACACACAAACACACCAGCACAAATACACGCACACACATTTACAGTCTCACACACACTCACACGCACACACATTTACAGTCTTATACACACTCACTCACACACACACACACACATAAACACACACACATAAACACACAGTCTTCCGGCTTCTGAGCAAGGGCAGGACGATTCCAGAAATAGCCAGCGAAGGGAAGTGATATCGCTGAAGAGGATCTTTGACGGATTTCGGCGAAGTTCTGTCTCTCATGCCTTCCCGTAAATGGAAGGGCTTCCCACTCGCTGCCCGGAAAGGCGGCCAGTCTGGGAAACCTGTTCGCCAACTGACCCCCTCCTACCCTCCCCGCCTCCCTTCACCACCCCTCCACCCCCCCCCCCCCCACCTCCACCATCCATCCTTCTGAGAGAACCAGACACAAACCGGAGAGCGGGGGAGATTCTGAGCTACACGGTGTGGGATCAGGAGGGGGCGGTAGCGGGGAGGGGGGGGTGGGGTAGCAGAAAGTGGGACATTCAGTGTTTTTCTCTCTCTCTCTCTCTCCCGGCTGCTCCCCTTGAACCTTCGAGCTCTGCAGTGGGTCAGAGAGGAAGTGATAAAGCTCGCTTCCTCTCTTGGGTCTTGTATCTCTGCTTGTTCCAGGTTACATGGGCCCCAGGAGTGGTCTTTATTGCGGGTAAAGGGAGGGGCGAGGGGGAGGGTGGAGAGCAGCGCAGGAAGAGTCCAGGCCGTTGATGGATAGGCTAAGATGAGCGGCAATATTTCTTCTGTCCCAGCATTCAGCGGAGGGGCTACATGACCTGACACGGTGGCACAGTGGGTTAGCGATGCTGCTTCACGGTGCCGGGGGCCTGGGTTCAATTCCCGGCCTTGGTCTGTGTGGAGTCTGCGCATTCTCTCTGCATGGGTTTCTTCTAGGTACTCCGCTTTCCTCCCACAGTCCCAAAGATGTGCAAGTTAGGGGGATTGGCCATGCTAAATTGTCCCTTAGTATCCAAAGATGTGCGGGTTAGGTGGATTGGCCATGCTAAATTACCCCTTAGTGTCCAAAGATGTGTCGGTTAGGTGGATTGGCCATGTTAGATTGTCCCTTAGTGTCCAAAGATGTGTAGGTTAGGGTGGATTGGCCATGCTAAATTGTCCCTTAGTGTCCAAAGATGTGCAGGATAGGTGGATTGGCCATGCTAAATTGCCCCTTAGTGTCCAAAGGTGTGCAGGTTAGGTGGATTGGCCATGCTAAATTGTCCCTTAGTGTCCAAAGATGTGCAGGTTAGGTGGATTGGCCATGCTAAATTGCCCCTTAGTGTCCAAAGGTGTGCAGGTTGGTGGATTGGCCATGCTAAATTGTCCCTTAGTGTCCAAAGATGTGTAGGTTAGGTGGATTGGCATGCTAAATTGTCCCTTAGTGTCCAAAGATGTGTAGGTTAGGT
This sequence comes from Sphyrna mokarran, assembly GCA_024679065.1. Taxonomy (NCBI): domain Eukaryota; kingdom Metazoa; phylum Chordata; class Chondrichthyes; order Carcharhiniformes; family Carcharhinidae; genus Sphyrna; species Sphyrna mokarran. Next base: position 20,028 of record JAGIQG010000261.1, read on the forward strand.
GGATTGGCCATGCTAATTGTCCCTTAGTGTCCAAAGATGTGTAGGTTAGGGGGATTGGCCATGCTAAATTGTCCCTTAGTGTCCAAAGATGTGCAGGTTAGGGGGAATTGGCCATGCTAAATTGTCCCTTAGTGTCCAAAGATATGCGGGTTAGGTGGATTGGCCATACTAAATTGTCCTTTAATGTCCAAAGATGTGCAGGTTAGATGGATTGGCCTCACCAAACTGCCTTTTACTGTCAGTTTCAGAGATTTGGTGTAGGCTCGGTGGGCCGAATAGCCTCCTTTTGCACTGTTGGGATTCTCTGGTTACCCAGAGCTGACACACAGTGGATTGTTTTGCAGGACTCTCTCTTCTCCAAACCACTGGCCGCCAATTTGCCAATCCAATTTCCAAACTTGCACCGTTGGGAGCCATGTTGTGCTAGGCCCGAAGCCTTGGGATTTCCCTCCCGAGACCTTGCTAGCTCTATTCGCCTCGGGGACCCTCTCTGTAACGCTGGGCCCTGCGACCCGGGAACGCTATGAACCGGGGAGGGAGGCTGTGTGAACAGCAGATTGAAAGCGGAACTGGAGCAATCAGGCTGAGGTTTGGGGCTTTGGGACCAGGCCCAATATTCACTCAAAACAACCACTGCTTCTTGTCGCATTGGTCTCACTTCTGCTTTTGGTTTGGGATTGTTCCGAAGACCACGATGGAACTCCGATCTCTTGACAAGCCCTGTGACAGACACATGTCACAAGCTCGACAAAAACCATTCAGCAACACTCAAAGGGGAAGTGTTTCCCTCCTGACTTGGCACTATGGGTTGCCCTCTGGCCTCCGACCCCCAAATGCCCTCCTCTCCGTCTACTGCTGTCTAAACTCCAACTTCTCCCAAAACTACTGCCAGCCATGTCTCACTCCCACCCTACTTGTAGAATTGTTACAAGCCAGCCATTCTGCCTATTGCTTCTGCACCACCCCCAACCCCCACACAGCCTTATTCCCATTACCGTGCACACTTATCATGGCAACTCCAGCATAACTTCCACAACTTTGGACACTAAGGGACAATTTAGCATGGCCAATCCACCCAACCTGTACAACTTTGAACACTAAGGGACAATTTAGCATTGCCAATCCACCCAACGTGTACATCTTTGGACACCAAGGGACAATTTAGCATGGCCAATCCACCTAACCTGCACATCTTTGGACACCAAGGGACAATTTAGCATGGCCAATCCACCTAACCTGCACATCTTTGGACACCAAGGGACAATTTAGCATGGCCAATCCACCTAACCTGCACATCTTTGGACATTAAGGGACAATTTAGCATGGCCAATCCACCTAACCTGCACATCTTTGGACACTAAGGGACAATTTAGCATGGCCAATCCACCTAACCTGCACATCTTTGGACATTAAGGGACAATTTAGCATGGCCAATCCACCTAACCTGCACATCTTTGGACACTAAGGGACAATTTAGCATGGCCAATCCATCTAACCTGCACATCTTTGGACACTAAGGGGCAGTTAAACATGGCCAATCCACCTAACTTGCATATCTGTAGACTGTGGGGAGAAACTGGAGCACTCGGAAGAAACCCATACAGACACAAGGAGAATGTGCAGACTCCACGTAAACAGTGACCCGAGGCTGGAATCCGGCGGAGAGTAACTCACCTCCTGACTCCTCCCCAAAGCCTGTCTGCTGGGAATCCCACGGAGAGTAACTCACCTCCTGACTCCCCCCAAAGCCTGTCCACCATCTACAAGGACACAAGTCAGGAGTGTGATGGAATACTCTCCACTTGCCTGGATGGGTGCGGCTCCCAACAACACTCGAGAAGCTCGACACCATCCAGGACAAAGCAGCCCCGCTCGATCGACACGCTAACCACAAACACTCACTCCCTCCACCACCGACACACAGTGACAGCAGTGGGTACCATCTACAAGATGCACTGCAGCAACTCGCCAAGGCTCCTTCCACAGCACCTTCCAAACCCGCCATCTCTACCACCTAGAAGGACAAGGGGGGGCGGGGGGGGGCAGCAGACACATGGGGAACACCCCCCACCTGCAAGATCCCCCCTCCGAGCCACTCACCATCCCGACTTGGAAATATATCGGCCGTTCCTTCACTGTTGCTGGGGTCAAAATCCTGGAACTCCCTCCCTAACAGCACTGTGGGTGTACCTACAACATACACATGGGGACTGACTGATGTCCAATCACAATCCTGGAACTCCCTCCCTAACAGCACTGTGGGTGTACCTACACCACACACAGGGGACTGACTGATGTCCAATCACAATCCTGGAACTCCCTTCCTAACAGCGCTGTGGGTGTACCTACACTACACACGGGGGACTGACTGATGTCCAATCACAATCCTGGAACTCCCTTCCTAACAGCACTGTGGGTGTACCTACACCACACACACAGGGACTGACTGATGTCCAATCACAATCCTGGAACTCCCTCCCTAACAGCACTGTGGGTGTACCTACACCATCTGGCTCTCCCCGCGCCCCCCCCAATTTTCTAGACAGCAACTTGAATGGTGAGTAAAGGGTTAATGACACCTACATCCCATAAAAGGTGAACTAAAGCAGGAGGGGTGGGGTTACCGAGATATCCGCTTCCCGAAAAGCCAAGATAAGTGCGGATAACCTGCCCGTAAGTACACAGGGCTCGGCTCTCTCCCTTATCTCCGAGTGTACACCATCTCCAGTGAGTTACAGCTTTCCCTGGAGCGGTGAAACAGAAAGTAATCAAACAACAGCTTGTCGAGATTAGCAAACATTCCTGGAGATCCACACTTCCCGTCTTCCTGTAAACCCACACTTTGCGAAATCAAATTTTGCAATCAAAAAGACAGATGATGCAATGTGTTTGAGGACTGAACTCACTCCTTAACTGTTGGATGTGTGTGTGTGAGAGAGAGAGTGTGTGAGAGAGTGTGTGAGAGAGAGAGTGTGTGTGTGAGAGAGTGTGTGAGAGAGAGAGAGAGAGAGTGTGTGAGAGAGAGAGTGTGTGTGTGTGAGAGAGAGAGAGTGTGTGTGAGAGAGAGTGTGTGTGTGTGAGAGAGAGAGTGTGTGTGTGAGAGTGTGTGTGTGGAGAGAGAGAGAGAGAGTGTGTGTGTGTGAAGAGAGAGAGTGTTGTGTGTGAGAGAGAGAGAGAGGTGTGTGTGGAGAGAGAGAGAGTGTGTGTGTGTGTGTAGAGAGAGGTAGGTGTGTGTGTGAGAGAGAGAGAGGGTGTGTGTGTGAGAGAGAGAGGAGTGTGTGGGTGTGAGAGAGAGAGAGAGAGAGTGTGTGGTGTGAGAGAGAGAGAGTGTGTGTGTGTGAGAGAGAGAGAGAGAGTGTGTGTGGAGAGAGAGAGTGTGTGTGTGTGTGAGAGAGAGTGTGTGTGTGAGAGAGAGAGATGTGTGTGTGTGTGTGAGAGAGAGAGTGTGTGTGTGAGAGAGAGAGAGTGTGTGTGTGTGAGAGAGAGAGTGTGTGTGTGAGAGAGAGAGAGAGAGTGTGTGTGTGAGAGAGAGAGTGTGTGTGTGAGGAGTGTGTGTGTGTGGGTGTGTGTGTGAGAGAGTGAGTGTATGTATCTGTGTATGTGAGTGTGTGTGAGTGGAATATTTGTGTGTGTGTGTGTGTGTGTTTGTGTGTGTATAGAACATAGAACATTACAGCGCAGAACAGGCCCTTCGGCCTTCGATGTTGCCGACCAATTAAACAAGCAGTGACCCTCTAACCTAAACCATTCCCTTTTCATCCATAAACTTATCTACTAACCTCTTAAACCCTTGGCGCATCTACAACTGCCGCAGGCAGGGCATTCCATACCCTTACCACCCTCTGGGTAAAGAACCTACCTCTGATATCCGTCCTATAACTACCACCCCTTAATTTAAAGCTGTGTCCCCTCGTGCTAGCTTTCTCCATCCTAGGAAAAAGGCTATCACTGTCCACCCTATCTAAACCTCTAATCATCTTATATGTTTTCAATAAGGTCTCCTCTTAGCCGCCTCTTTCTAACGAAAACAACCTCAAATCCCTCAGCCTCTCTTCATAAGACCTGCCCTCCATACCAGGCAACATCCTGGTAAACCTCCTCTGTACCCTCTCCAATGCCTCCACATCTTTCTTATAATGTGGGGACCAGAACTGCACACAATACTCCAAGTGCGGCCGCACTAGAGTTTTGTACAGTTGCAACATGACGTTGCGGCTCCGAAATTCAATCCCCCTACCAATAAAAGCTAAGACTCCATATGCCTTTGCTTAATATGACTTATAGACTTGATTGCCAACTTTCAGGGATCTATGCACATATACACCAAGATCCCTCTGTTCATCAACACTATTAAGAGTCCTACCATTAGCCCTATACTTACACATTTGTTATTCCTGCCAAAGTGAATTACCTCACACTTTTCCACATTAAACTCCATTTGCCACCTCTCGGCCCAGCTCTGCAACTTGTCCAAGTCTCTCTGCAAACTATAACACCCCTCTTCACTATCTACCACTCCTCCGACTTTGGTGTCATCCGCAAATTTACTAATCCATCCTTCAATACCCTCATCCAGATCATTTATAAAAATTACAAACAGCAGGGGCCCCAAAACAGATCCCTGAGGTACACCACTTGTAACCGAACTCCACGATGAATAACTTCCATCAACCACCACCCTCTGTCTTCTATCTGCTAGCCAATTCCTAATCCAATTAGCTAAATCACCCTCAATCCCATACATCTGCATTTTCTGCAGAAGCCTTCCATGGGCCACCTTATCGAACGCCTTACTAAAGTCCATATATACCACATCAACTGCCTTACCCCCATCCACCTCTTTGGTCACTTTTTCAAAAAACTCAATAAGGTTAGTAAGGCACGACCTACCCTTCACAAAACCATGCTGACTATCCCCAATCAATTCATTTCTCTCTAAATAACTATAAATCCTATCCCTAATAATTCTCTCCAATACTTTGCCCACAACAGAAGTAAGACTCACCAGCCTATAATTCCCCGGAAAGTCTCTATTCCCCTTCTTGAACAATGGGACCACATTCGCTATCTTTCATGTATGTATGCGTGTGTGTGACTGTATGTGTGTATATGTCTGTGTGTGCATGTGTGTGACTGTATGTGAGTGACTGTGTGTGTGTGAGACTGTGTGTGTGGTTCTGGGTGTGTGTTTGTGAGTTTGTGTGGGTGTGTGTAGGTGGGTGTGTGTGTGTTTGTATGGGAGTGTGTATATGTGTTTGTAAATTTGTGTGTGTGGGTGTGTATGTATCGGTGTGTCACTGAGTTTAGGAATGCAGGGCTCCTCTTGGTCTGGGAACTATGAAGGTACATTTGATTCGCCTATCCTAGCAGCCTCATGGTAGCACAGTTGGTTAGCGCTGCTGCCTCACAGCTCCAAGGATCTCCGGGTTCGATTCCCACCTTGGTCACTGTCTGTGCAGGGTCTGCATATTCTCCCCATGTCTATGTGGGTTTGCTCCAGTTTCCTCCCACACTCCAAGATGGATTGGCCATGCTAAATTGTCCCTTAGTGTCCAAAGATGTGCAGGTTAGGGTGGATTGGCCATGCTAAATTGCCTCTTAGTGTCCAAAGATGTGCGGGTTAGGTGGATTGGCCATGCTAAATTGCACCTTAGTGTCCAAAGATGTGTAGGTTAGGGTGGATTGACATGCTAAATTGTCCCTAGTGTCCAAAGATGTGCAGGTTAGATGGATTGGCCGTGCTAAATTGTCCCTTAGTGTCCAAAGATGTGTATGTTAGGGTGGATTGGCCATGCTAAATTGTCCCTTAGTATCAAAGATGTGTAGGTTAGGTGGATTGGCCGTGCTAAATTGTCCCTTAGTGTCCAAAGATGTGTGTAGGTTAGGTGGATTGGCCATGCTAAATTGCCCCTTAGTGTCCAAAGAGTGTTGGTTAGGTGGATTGGCCATGCTAAATTGCCCCTTAGTGTCCAAAGATGTGCAGGTTAGGTGGATTGGCCGTGCTAAATTGCCCCTTAGTGTCCAAAGATGTGCAGGTTAGGTGGATTGGCCATGGATGAAGCTTTGGGGCCAGGATAAGGTGCTTTATCAGTGAGTAGTGCAAACCCAATGGGCTGAATGGCCTCCCCCCGCCTTGTGGGGCTTCCACAGATTCTAAAAAGGCTGGGATGCTTTCCCGACTGGGGAAAGATTTCACGGATATATAGCAGAATGGAGGGGCCATTCAGCCTATCGCAACTGCCAGTCTTGGGAAGGAGTTACCAACAAGTTCTGCAGTGCCATCCCTTCATGAAATCATCCCGTTCTGTTTCTGGAGGTTACAATCAACGCTGCTTCTCCCACCTGGTCAGGAAACGCCTTCCAGAAACTTCTGGTTCGAGTTCCCCGCTCCTCCGTTGAAACGTCCCCCGGCAAGCTCGCCTCTGACCCACCCAAGAAGTGCCACAATCTCTAGGGTGGGGGCATTGAGGGCAGCACGTTGGGTTAGCACTGCGGCCTCGCGGCGCCAGGGACCCGGGTTCGATTCCCGGCCTCGCGTCACTGTCTGCGTAGAGTCTGCGCCTTCTCCCCGTGTCTGCGCAGATTTCCTCCCACAGTCCGAAAGGCGTGCGGGTGAGATGCCAATTTCTCCCTCAGCGTGGCGGCCAGTGGATTTTCACAGTAGCTTCACTGCAATGTTAATCTCAGCCTACTTGAGACACTGATAATTAAATTAAATAAGATAGCAGCAGCTCTTTGCTGCGGTAAAGTTTAACCACTGTTGGTACTTTCCGATATCTCATCTGCCTGGCTGGCATCAGTTCGAGTGCCCACAAAATGAGTGGCACAGAGCTTTTTACTGCAGGGGCTGATAACCATTAGATTCTTTTTTAATACAGGGCTACGGGGAGAGAGCGGGGCAGTGGGATTAGTTTGGGGATTGATACAGGGCTACGGGGAGAGAGCGGGGGCAGTGGGATTAGTTTGGGGATTGATACAGGGCTATGGGGAGAGAGTGGGGTCAGTGGGATTAGTTTGGGGATTGATACAGGGCTATGGGGAGAGAGCGGGGCAGTGGGATTAGTTTGGGGATTGATACAGGGCTACGGGGAGAGAGCGGGACAGTAGGATTAGTTTGGGGATTGATACAGGGCTACGGGGAGAGAGCGGGGCAGTGGGATTAGTTTGGGGATTGATACAGGGCTACGGGGAGAGAGCAGGGCAGTGGGATTAGTTTGGGGATTGATACAAGGCTACGGGGAGAGAGTGGGGCAGTGGGATTAGTTTGGGGATTGATAGAGGGAGAGAGCTGGACAATGGGATTAGTTTGGGGATTGATACAGGGCTATGGGGAGGGAGCGGGACCCTGCCTGCTCCGCTCTGGCAGTTTTAGCTGGGTTTGCACCTACAGAATTCTTTCAGGAGTGCCTCGCTGCCTTGCTTTGGCTGTTTTGAAGATAGCTTTTACTTCTCCTCTGCAAGAGAGGCAGCGCGCTGGCAACTTTCACCGAACATTTCTTACAACTTCCTTTCAGAAACCTCGAGCAACTCTGTCACAGCCCTGCAGAGTTTCTGAACTTGCACTGTTTACAGTCAGAGCAGGAGGTGACTACACCACCCCCCTCCCTCAACTTCCCCTCCCCCCGCCAGAACAGAGAGCTATAGGACTTCCCCCATAGTAATACTCCCAGACAAGCAATGCAGCAAGCTTCATCCTTCGCGCTGTGAAGATGCGTGCCCGCTTCCCCTAGGGGCTTTCTTGAGGAATGTCCAGCCCAAAGTCGGCGTCTGCTGTGAGGCTGGCTGCTGCGATGCCCCCCGCAGTTGAACAGCCTTCGGCCGCACACTTGGCCATCCACCAAACCCGCCAGTTCCTTGACAGAGCTGGAAGCGCCGGGGAGGAAGTAGAACTTTCTCTGTTGGAAATGGTCGAGAGCTTCAGGCTTTTAAGCATCCACATCGCCAACAATCTGTCCTGGCTTCCCCCCCACGCCGTTAAGAAAGCCCCTCTACTTTCTTAGGACGTTAAGGAAATTTGACTTGTCCATTACGACTCTCGCCAACTTTTCCACAGAAAGTGTCCTTTCCAGATGTATCACAGCTTGGTATCTTCATCCATCACGATTTACCCTCTCATTTCAGATTCTCTGGCTGTTCACACCCTTTATTCTCTCTAGGGGCTGCCATTAGCAGCATTTCCCCTGGTTTAAGTGGCTACGACTCATCCTTCATTCCCTCCCCCTGCAGTCTAAACATCTCCCACTTTCTCTGACTCTTGCTGACTCAAAACGTCAGCTCTTCCCTCTCCTTACAGGTGCTGCCAGACCCCCTGAGGTTTTCCAGCATTCTCTTTTGGTTTCAGATTCCAGCATCCATACTAATTTGATTTTATCGCTGCTTGGAAATGGGCTCCTGCTCTGCCCAAGACCGCAAGGAACTACAAAAGAGTCGTGAATGTGGCCCCAATCCCATCACACAAACCAGCCTCCCATCCATTGTCTCCGTCTACACTTCCCGCTGCCTCGGGGAAAAGCAGCCGGCATAATCAAGGACCCCCCCCCCCCCGACCACCCGGACATTCTCTCTTCCACCTTCTTCCGTCGGGGAAAAAGATACAAAAGTCTGAGGTCACGTACCGACCGACTCAAGAACAGTTTCTTCCCTGCTGCTGTCAGACTTTTGAAAGGACCCTACCTAGTATTACTTCTGCACCCTCGCTGTGACTGTAACACTACATTCTACACCCTCTCCTTTCCTTCTCTATGAATGGTATGCTTTGTCTAGCACGCAAGAAACAATACTTTTCAATGTATCGCCAATCCATGTGACAATAATAAATCAAATCAAACTTGCAATTCTGCCTGAATCACACTCACAAACTTCCAGAATCATTGAGACATAGAAACTAGAAGCAGGAGGAGGCCATTCGGCCCTCCCAGCCCTGCTTTGCCATTCATTTTGATCATGGCTGATCATCAAATTCAATATTCTGATTCCCCCTTCCCTGCCCGCCCCACACATAAGCCTTGATCCCTTTAACCCCAAGAGCAATGTCTAATTTCTTTCTGAAATCACACAACATTTTGGCCAATTCACCTAACCCACACATCTTTGGACACTAAGGGACAATTTAGCATGGCCAATCCACCCTAACCTGCACATCTTTGGACACTAAGGAGCAATTTAGCATGGCCAATCCACCTAACCTGCACATCTTTGGACACTAAGGAGCAATTTAGCATGGCCAATCCACCTAATCTGCACATCTTTGGACACTAAGGGACAATTTACTTTGGCCAATCCACCTAATCTGCACATCTTTGACACTAAGGGACAATTTAGCATGGCCAATCCACCTAACCTACACATCTTTGGTCACTAAGGAGCAATTTAGCATGGCCAATCCACGTAACCTGCACATCTTTGGACACAAAGGGACAATTTAGCATGGCCAATCCACCTAACCTACACATCTTTGGACACTAAGGGACAATTTAGCATGGCCAATCCACCTAACCTGCACATCTTTGGACACTAAGGGACAATTTAGCATGGCCAATCCACCTAACCTACACATCTTAGGTCACTAAGGAGCAATTTAGCATGGCCAATCCACCTAATCTGCACATCTTTGGACATTATGGGACAATTTAGCATGGCCAATCCACCTAACACACACATCTTTGGACATTAAGGGGCAATTGAGCATGGCCAATCCATCTCACCTGAGCATCTTTGGATAGGGAGGAACAATTTAGCATGGCCAATTCACCTAACCTGGACATCTTTGGTCACTAAGGGACAATTTAGCATGGCCAATCCACCTAACCTGCACATCTTTGGACACTAAGGGACAATTTAGCATGGCCAATCCACCTAACCTACACACCTTTGGAACTAAGGGACAATTTAGCATGGCCAATCCACCTAACCTGCACATCTTTGGACACTAAGGGACAATTTAGCTTGGCCAATCCATTTAATCTGCACATCTTTGGGCACTAAGGGACAATTTACTTTGGCCAATCCACCTAACCTGCACATCTTTGGACACTAAGGGACAATTTAGCATGGCCAATCCACCTAACCTGCACATCTTTGGACACTAAGGGACAATTTACTTTGGCCAATCCACCTAACCTGCACATCTTTGGACAGTAAGGGACAATTTAGCACGGCCAATCCACCTAACGTACACATCTTTGGACATAAGGGGCAATTTAGCACGGCCAATCCACCCTAACCTGCACATCTCTGAACCTGATTGACTGCCAAGAGGAACATTTCACCAGAACGAAAAAGAAAGATGCTCCCTTTAGTTCCTCCAGCAGCCGAAACTTGATGTGAAACATTCTAGAACATGCGACGCGTGTTTTTTTTCGAGGTAAATATAGACAGAAAACGCTGGGTTTGACTTCTAGGATTTGACTACTGCCTTTGTACAATTCCAGAGGGGGGTGGGAAGGAGAAAAAAAAAGGTAATTTTCCTGCTTGCGCCACTCAGACGTGTGGGTGGCTGGAAGCGGCCACTGCTAGAGAGCTTTTTTTAACACACACAAAACACAATCAAGATGTTAAAAAAAATCAGAAGAGGCTGAACCCGGGCAAGGGAGAGGGCTGGGATTTCCCCAGCCATGTGACTTCTTTGCAATGAAGATATCCAATCTTTTCCTTTCAGTGGTTAGAGGGAAAGGCTTATAATAAAGCGAAACTTAACAGAGGTTCTTATAAAGGGAAGTTTCTGGTGCTGATGTTCTTTGCACAGAAACACACACACACACATGCATACAAAGAAGAGAGAAAAGTGACAGCTCGCAGTCTGCTGTGCTGAGGAACAGAGGGGACTTTGCTCTTCTCTCCAACTGTGTGTGTGTATGCGTTTGCTCTCCTGCTCACCCCCACTTTGGAAATTTTATGAAGCTCCCCAATTTTCCCTCTCACTCCGGCCTGATGGATGTGGCCACATTCCTGGAATACTCTCCGGAATTTGAAACGGATGATTCCAGCCAGAATTCTGAGAAGGTAACAGTCTCTCTCTCTCTCCTCAAACTTTCTCTGTGTTGGAAACTACTCTCGCCTGGTCTGGAGGCGGTGGGTGGGTTGTGGGGTGAGTGGGGACAGTGCGGCACTCCCTCAGCACTGATCCTCTGACAGGGCGGCGCTCCCTCAGTAGTGTGTTTGGTGATTGAGGAGATGGGTTTGTTAAAAGCCTGCTGCCCACTCATTTTTGGGACTGAATTGATATACATCAGACAAAAATGTTGGCACACTGGTTAACACTGCTGTCTCACAGCGTCAGGGACCTGGGTTCAATTTCAGTCTTGGGTCACTGTCTGCACAATCTCCCCGTGTCTGCATGGGTTTCCTCTGAGTGACCCAGTTTCCACCCACAGTCCAACGGTGTGCAGGTTAGGTGGATTGGCCATGCTAAATTGCCCCTTAGTGTCCAAAGATGTGCAGGTTAGATGGATTGGCCATGCTAAATTGCCCCTTAGTGTCAGGGAACTTGGTAGGGCAAATGCAGGGGGTGGTGAGGATGGATCCTGGATGTGATTGCCATTGGTGTGCAGAGTTGATAGGCCAAAAGGCCTCCTTCTGCACTATTGGAGGGTCAGTGCTGAGGGAGCGCCGCAGTGTCAGAGGGTCAGTGCTGAGGGAGTGCCGCACTGTCAGAGGGTCAGTGCTGAGGGAGCGCCGCACTGTCAGAGGGTCAGTGCTGAGGGAGTGCCGCACTGTCAGAGGGTCAGTGCTGAGGGAGTGCCGCACTGTCAGAGGGTCAGTGCTGAGGGAGTGCCGCACTGTCAGAGGGTCAGTGCTGAGGGAGTGCCGCACTGTCAGAGGGTCAGTGCTCAGGGAGTGCCGCACTGTCAGAGGGTCAGTGCTGAGGGAGTGCCGCACTGTCAGAGGGTCAGTGCTGAGGGAGGGCCGCACTGTCAGAGGGTCAGTGCTGAGGGAGGGCCGCACTGTCAGAGGGTCAGTGCTGAGGGAGCGCCGCACTGTCAGAGGGTCAGTGCTGAGGGAGCGCCGCACTGTCAGAGGGTCAGTGCTGAGGAAGCACTGCACTGTCAGAGGGTCAGTGCTGAGGGAGTGCCGCACTGTCAGAGGGTCAGTGCTGAGCCACAGATTATTTGCCCAAACCAAATACCCTTGAACTAAGCTTGGTCAATTTCAGAGGTCAGTTGGGAGTCAACCACTTTGCTTTATCTGGTAGGCCAGACCGAGGTAAGGACGGCAGATTTCCTTCCCAGACTTTATTCATTGAATTTAAATCCCCCTCGGTGGGGTACGCTGCCTCTGGAGAGAAAGCATCTTGGCGACGCTGGGTATCTGTGTGGGGAGGGAGGGTAAGGAGAGGCGAGCGTGGCCCCCTCCTCTGATCACTCACCTTTCCCCGGACCCGTTGCAGGATTACGAGGGGGATGATAAGAAGCTCCGACGACGGGAGAAGAACCGGATAGCTGCCCAGAAGAGTCGGCAGAAGCAGACACAGCGAGCGGACACTCTGCACCAGGTATGGGCAGTCCGAACCAAGGTCTCACCTTGGCTTGCCTGGGTTTCTTTCTCATTGGGTCACAGGCTCCAACACAGTCAGTGAGTCCGGGAGGGAATGGTGCTGAAGAGACAGCAAAAAATCCCTACAGTGCAGAAGGAGGCCATTCGACCCATCATGCTTGCACTGATAACCATCTCAGCTAGTCCCTATTCTTGTAACTCTGGGCATTTACCCTGCCAATCCACCTAACCTGCACATCTTTGGACACCAAAGTGCAATTTAGCATGGCCAATCCACCCTAACCTGCACATCATTGGACACTAAGAGTCAATTTAGCATGGCCAATCCCCCTAACCTGCACATCTTTGGATACTAAGGGACAATTTAGCATGGCCAATCCACCTAACCTGCACATCTTTGGACACTAAGGGGCAATTTAGCATGGCAATCCACCTAACCACACATCTTTGGACACTAAAGGGCAATTTAGCATGGCCAATCCACCTAACTTGCACACTTTGGACACTAAAGGCAATTTAGCATGGCCAATCCACCTAACCTGCACATCTTTGGACACTAAGGGGCAATTTAGCATGGCCAATCCACCTAACTTGCACATCTTTGGACACTAAGGGGCAATTTAGCACGGCAATCCACCTAACCTGCACATCTTTGGACACTAAGGGGCAATTTAGCATGGCCAATCCACCTAACCTGCACATCTTTGGACACTAAGGGGCAATTAGCATGGCCAATCCATCTAACCTGCACATCTTTGGACACTAAGGGGCAATTTAGCATGGCCAATCCACCTAACCTGCACATCTTTGGACACTAAGGAGCAATTTAGCATGGCCAATCCACCTAACCTGCACATCTTTGGACACTAAGGGGCAATTTAGCATGGCCAATCCACCTAACCACACATCTTTCATACTGTGCGAAGAAACCCAGGCAGACACAGGGAAAATGTGCAGACGGTGACCCAAACCAGGAATTGAAACCGGGTCCCTGACGCTGTGAGGCAGCAGTGCCAACCCACTGTGCCATCATGCCTCCCATATATGAAGCCTTAATTTCCTGGGTTTGTTCCGGCGAATCTCCCTCCAGAAGGTGATGGGTGAACTGTGTCCCTGTGATGTGGGTGCACATTCTGCATCTTTCCCACCCCTATAGAGGAGACAATCACGTCGTGATGTTATCGCTGGAGTATTAATCCAGAAGCTCAGCTAATGTTCTGGGGGACGCGGGTTCGAATTCCGCCACAGCAGATGGATTGAATTTGAATTCAATAAAAAATATCTGGGATTAAGAATCTACTGATGACCCATTGTGGGAAAAACCCATCCGGTTCCCTTTAGGGAAGGAAATCTGCTGTCCTTACCCCGGTCTGGCCTACATGTGACTCCAGAGACACAGCCAATGTGGGTGACTCTCAACTGCCCTCCAAGGGGCAACTAGGGATGGGCAATAAATGCTCGGCCACCCGTGTCCCAGGAATGAATAATTCCAGTATTTGCTAGAATTGATAAATTCACAAGAAGGATGTGGAAGCATTGGAGAGAATGCAGAGAAGATTTATCAGGATGCTGCCTGGTTTGGAGGGTAGGTCTTATGAGGAAATGTTGAGGGAGCTGGGGCTTTTCTCTTTGGAGCAGAGGAGGATGAGAGGCGACTTAATAGAGGTTTATAAGGGGATAGATAGAGTGGACGTGCAGAGACTATTTCTTCGGGGGGATGTAGAACATAGAACATAGAACATTACAGCGCAGTACAGGCCCTTCGGCCCTCGATGTTGCGCCGGCCAGTGGACCCTCTAACCTAATGTAGCTGTTACTAGGGACATAAGTATAAGGTGGGAGATACAAGAGGGATGTCCGAGGTCGATTCTTCACTCAGAGAGTGATTGGGGTGTGGAATGGACTGTGATAGTGGAGTTGGACACTTTAGGAACTTTTTTGATATTGGATAGGCACACGGAACACTACAGAATGATAGGGAGGCACAGTAGCACAGTGGGTTAGCACTGCTGCTTCACAGCTCCAGGGTCACGGGTTCGATTCCCGGTTCGGGTCACTGTCTGTGTGGAGTCTGCACATTCTCCTCGTGTCTGCGTGGGTTTCCTCCGGGTGCTCCAGTTTCCTCCCACAGTCCAAAGATGTGCAGGTTAGGTGGATTGACCGTGCTAAGAAATTGCCCCTTAGTGTGCAGGGTAACTGAGGTTAGAAGGATTAATAGGTAGGAATATGGGGGTAGGGCCTGGGTGGGATTGTGTTTGGTGCAGAATCGATGGGCCGAAAGGACTCGTTCTGCACTCTAGGGTTCTATGGTCTATGTATGGGATAGCTTAATATTGGGTTTGGACGTAGCTCGGTGCAACATCAAGGGCCGAAGGGCCTGTACTGTTCTATGTATGTTAAGATTCAGGATGAGAGTTACTCTCTGCAGGACTCTCAGCCTCAGGCCCGCTCTGTTCCCTGTACCCACTGCGACAGAGAACC
>JAGIQG010000261.1:40000-45969 GCA_024679065.1 Sphyrna mokarran
TGCTAAGAGGTAATTCAGCATGGCCATCCACCTAACCTGCACATCTTTGGACACTAAGGGACAATTTAGCACGGCCAATCCACCTAACCCACAGATCTTTGGATGCTAAGACGTAATTTAGCATGGCCAATCACCTAACCACGCATCTTTGGGCACTAAGGGACAGTTTAGCATGGCCAATCCACCCTAACCTACACATCTTTGGACACGAAGGGACAATTTAGCATGGCCAATCCACCCTAACCTGCACATCTTTGGACACTAAGGGACAATTTAGCATGGCCAATCCACCTAACCTGCACATCTGTGGACACTAAGGGGCAACTTAGCACGGCCAAAGCTCCAAATCTCAACATCTTTCGGAGTACGGAAGGAAACCCACAGGGAGAGTACGCAGACTCCCGCGCAGGCAGTGACCCGAGGCCGGGAATCGAACCTGGGGTCCCTGCGAGAAAGAGATTCGCGTCTTGAGTGGCGATGAAAGAATAAACGGGGTGAGGGAGAAGTGGGGGGGGGGGGGGGGGCGGGGAAAGAGACGGATTTCCCCGCAGCCTCAGAAAGGAAAGAAGATAAAAGGTCAGTTTCGTCAAAAGCAGGTCATTTCCGAAAAAGCTGCTGCGCGAGGTGGGTGAGGAAAAACTCCAGCGGTGGTTAGGCGGAGGTGTGAACTGTCGGCGTACATCAAACAGGTGCCGCGGCTGCAAGGACTACGTCAGAGATGCCCCGCCGTGAGAATGTGCAGCCTCCGGACTGGCTGTGTGTTGAGCAGCTAACCACCCACAGGCGGACGCCAACTCACATCCTGTTGTGATCAGCTTTCCAGTAAGCGGCGAGTTGTTTGTTTCTCCGATCTCTGCGTTTTGAGAATTTTTCAGGGGCTCTCAGGAAACGGCGCAGCTTGTGACGTCTGCCCGCTGAAAATTCCGTTTTGCTCCCTCTCTCTCTCTCTCCGACAGGATGTTTTCGCAAAGGGGGGGGGGGGGGGGGGGGGGGGGGGGGGGGCTGCATGGCGCTGCCGCCTCGCAGGGCCAGGGACCCCGGGTTTGAATCAACAGCCTTGGCTCACTGTCTGCACAGAGGCTGCACGTTCTCCCTGTGTCTGCGTGAGTTCCCTCTGGGTGCTCCAGTTTCCAACCACGGTCCAAAAGATGCACAGGTTAGGGTGGGTTGGCCATGCTAAATTAGTCCTTAGTGTCCAAAGATGTGTAGCTTTGAGGGATTGGCGGTGGTAAATTGCCACTCAGTGTTCAAAGATGTGCAGGTTAGGTGGATTGGCTGTGCTAAATTGTCCCTTAGTGTCCAAAGATGCGCAGATTAGGTAAATTGGCTATGCTAAATTGTCCCTTAGTGTCCAAAGATGCGCAGATTAGGTAAATTGGCCATGCTAAGTTGTTCCTTAGTGTCCAAAGATGCGCAGATTAGGTAAATTGGCCATGCTAAATTGTTCCTTAGTGTTCAAAGATGCGCAGATTAGGTAAATTGGCTATGCTAAATTGTCCCTTAGTGTCCAAAGATGCACAGATTAGGTAAATTGGCTATGCTAAATTGTCCCTTAGTGTCCAAAGATGTGCAGGTTAGGTGGATTGGCCATGGTAAATTATCCTTTAGTGTCCAAAGATAGAACAAAGAAGAACAAAGAACAAAACAGCACGGGAAACAGGCTCTTTGGTCCAACACGCCCGCGCCGCCACCCCGATATTCCCACCTCTACCCGCGATCCCTGTCCATGTTTATAGATCTATGGATTAAAAACCAAATTTGAGACAATTTAGGGAGAATTTGTTTTGCCAATCAGCCTAAGAGCACATCTTTGGGATGTGGGAAGAAACCGGAGCACCCGGAGTAAACCCACGCAAGCACGGGGAGAATGCGCAAACTCCCACAGACACAGGCCCAAATCCATGTATTTGCACAGCACAGCGATAGTCACTGAGCTGTCGTTTTGCCCATCAAATCATCCTGTTCAAGTGTACACTAACGATGTGAAGCACTAGGATACTCTCGAAAAAAAATGCAAGAGCAGTCCTCTCACGACCCATCGCGTGTATGCCCCTTGTGTGGTTAGAACATAGAACATAGAACATAGAACATTACAGCACAGAACAGGCCCTTCGGCCTTCGATGTTGTGCCGACCAAAATAAAAAGCAATGCCCCTCCAAACTAAACCATTCCCTTCTCTTCCATATACTTATCAATTAACCTCTTAAACGCCACCAAACTTGGCGCATCTACAACAGCTGCAGGCAGGGCATTCCACTCCCTAATCACTCTTTGAGTAAAGAACCTACCTCTGATATCCGTCCTATAACTCATACCCCTTAATTTAAAGCTGTGTCCCCTCGTGCTAGCTTTCTCCATCCTAGGAAAAAGGCTATCACTGTCCACCCTATCTAAACCTCTAATCATCTTATATGCTTCAATAAGATCCCCTCTTAGCCGCCTCCTTTCTAACGAAAACAACCTCAAATCCTTCAACCTCTCTTCATAGGACCTGCCCTCCATACCAGGCAACATCCTGGTAAACCTCCTCTGTACCCTCTCCAATGCCTCCACATCTTTCTTATAATGTGGGGACCAGAACTGCACACAATACTCCAAGTGCGGCCGCACTAGAGTTTTGTACAGTTGCAACATGATGCTGCGGCTCCTAAATTCAATCCCCCTACCAATAAAAGCTAAGACTCCATATGCCTTCTTAACAACTTTATCCACTTGACTGCCTACTTTCAGGGATCTATGCACATACACCAAGATCCTTCTGTTCCTCAACACTATTAAGAGCCCTACCATTAGCCCTATACTCTACACATTTATTGTTCCTGCCAAAGTGCATTACCTCACACTTTTCCACATTAAACTCCATTTGCCACCTCTCGGCCCAGCTCTGCAACTTGTCCAAGTCACTCTGTAAACTAAAACACCCCTCTTCACTATCTACCACACCACCAACTTTAGTATCATCTGCAAATTTACTGATCCATCCCTCAATACCCTCATCCAGATCATTTATAAAAATTACAAACAGCAGGGGCCCCAAAAACAGACCCCTGAGGCACACCACTCGTCACCGAACTCCACGATGAATATCTCCCATCAACCACCACCCTCTGTCTTCTATCTGCCAGCCAATTTCTAATCCAATTAGCTAAATCACCCTCTATTCCACACATCTGCATTTTCTGTAGAAGTCTTCCATGGGCCACCTTATCAAAAGCCTTACTAAAGTCCATATATACTACATCAACCGCCTTACCCCCATCCACCTCTCTGGTCACTTTCTCAAAAAACTCAATGAGGTTAGTAAGGCATGACCTACCCTTCACGAAACCATGCTGACTATCCCCAATCAATTCATTTCTCTCTAAATAACTATAAATCCTATCCCTAATAATTCTCTCCAATACCTTGCCCACAACAGAAGTAAGACTCACTGGCCTATAATTCCAGGAAGGTCTCTCTTCCCCTTCTTAAACAATGGGACCACATTCGCTATCCTCCAGTCCTCCGGAACCACACCCGTAACCAACGAGGACCTGAAGATCAGAGCCAGAGGCTCTGCAATCTCCTCTCTTGCCTCCCAGAGAATCCTAGGGTAAATCCCGTCCGGCCCAGGGGACTTATCCAACTTCAAACCCTCGAGAATTTCTAACACATCCTCCCTATCTACTACAATACTCCCCAATTTGCAACCCTGTACCTCAGTGCTCTCCACAGCTACATTTCCAGCACTCTGCGTGAATACCGAAGAGAAATATTTATTCAGTGCCTCGCCAATCTCTTCAGGCTCCACGCACAACTTCCCACTGCTGTCTATGACTGGCCCTAATCTTGCCCTAACCAATCTTCTATTCTTAACATATCGAAAGAAAGCTTTAGGATTCTCCTTAATCCTATCAGCCAACATCTTCTCGTGTCCCCTCTTAGCTCTCCTCAATTCACTTTTTACCTCCTTCCTGGCTAATCTATAGCTATCCATTGCACTATCTGAGCCTTCAAGCCTCATCCTGACATAAGCCTCCTTTTTCTTCTTAACCAGCAAATCAACTTTTTTCGTACACCAAGGCTCTCTTACTCGCATTTCCTCCCTGCCTGACAGGGACATACTTATCAAGGACTCGCAGCAGCTGCTCCTTGAATAAGCACCACATTCCAGATGTTCCCAGTCCCTGTAGTTCCCTAGTCCAATCTATGCACCCTAAATGTGCAGGTTTAGATGGATTGGCCATGATAAATTGCCCCTTAGTGTCTTATGATGTGGAGATTAGGTGGATTGGCTGTGCTAAATTACCCTTAGTGTCCAAAGATGTGCGGGTTAGGTGGATTGGCCATCAGGAGGGAATTAGGGTGCATAGGTTGGACTAGGAAACTACAGGGACTGGGAACATCTGGAATGTGGAGCTTATTCAAGGAGCAGCTGCTGCGAGTCCTTGATAAGTATGTCCCTGTCAGGCAAGGAGGAAATGGTCGAGTAAGGGAACCATGGTGTACGAAAAAAGTTGATTTGCTGGTTAAAGAAAAGGAGGCTTATGTCAGGATGAGGCTTGAAGGCTCGGTTAGTGCAATGGATAGCTATAGATTAGCCAGGAGGGAGCTAAAGAGTGAATTGAGGAGAGCTAAGAGAGGACACGAGAAGACTTTGGCTGATAGGATTAAGGAGAATCCTAAAGCTTTCTTTAGATATGTTAAGAATAGAAGATTGGTTAGGGAAGATTAGGGCCAGTCATAGACAGCAGTGGGAAGTTGTGCGTGGAGCCTGAAGAGATTGGAGAGGCACTGAATAAATATTTCTCTTCGGTATTCACGCAGGGTGATGTAAATGTAGTTTTGGAGAACACTGAGGTACAGGGTTGCAAACTGGAAAGTATTGAAGTAGATAAGGAGGATGTGCTAGATATTCTTGAGGGTTGAAGTTATATAACGTTTCCTGGGCCGCGGACGGGATTTACCCTAGGATTCTCTGGGAGGCGAGAGAGGAGATTGCAGAGCCTCTGGCTCTGATCTTCAGGTCGTCGTTGGTTACGGTTTATGTGCCGGAGGACTGGAGGATAGCGAATGTGGTCCCGTTGTTTCAAGAAGGGGAAGAGAGACCTTCCAGGGAATTATAGGCCAGTGAGTCTTACTTCTGTGGTGGGCAAAGTGTTGGAGAGAATTATTAGGGATAGGATTTATAGTTATTTAGAGAGTAATGAATTGATTGGAGATAGTCAGCATGGTCTTGTGAAGGGTAGGTCTACTTACTAACCTTATTGAGTTTTTTGAAAAAGTGACCAAAGAGGTGATGGGAGGTAAGCGCAGTTGATGTGGGTCTATATGGACTTTAGATAGGCGTTGATTAAGGTGCCCCATGGAGGCTCTGCAGAAAATGCAGATGTATGGATTGAGAGGTGATTTAGGCTAATTGATATAGGAATGGGCTAGCAGATAGAAGACCGAGGGTGGTGGTTGATGGGCGAATATTCTCGTGGGTTTGGTGCAAGGGTGTACCCAGGGGTCTGTTTGGGGCCCCTGCTGTTTGTAATTTTATAAATGATCGGATGAGCGGTATTAAAGGATGATCTAGTAAATTGTGCGGATGACAACAAAGTCGGACGGATGGTCAGATTAGTGAAGAGGGGTGTTCTAGTGCAGATAGAGGGGACTTTTGTGGGGGACAGTTGCGAGCTGGGCCGAGAGGTGGCAAATGGAGTTTAATGTGGAAAAGTGTGAGGTAATGCACTTTGGCAGGAATAACAAATGTGGAGAGTATAGGGCTAATGGTAGGATTCTTAATAGTGTTGATGAACAGAGGGATCTTGGTGTATTTGTGCATAGATCCCTGAAAGTAGGCAGTCAAGTCGATAAGGTTGTTAAGAAGGCATATGGAGTCTTAGCTTTTATTGGTAGGGGGATTGAATTCGGAGCCGCAACGTCATGTTGCAACTGTACAAAACTCTAGTGCGGCCGTACTTGGAGTATTGTGTGCAGTTCT
>JAGIQG010000262.1:0-45828 GCA_024679065.1 Sphyrna mokarran
AACAGAGGGCGGCAAACAGAGGGCGGCAAACAGAGGGCGGCAAACAGAGGGCGGCAAACAGAGGGCGGCAAACAGAGGGCGGCAAACAGAGGGCGGCAAACAGAGGGCGGCAAACAGAGGGCGGCAAACAGAGGGCGGCAATCAGAGGGCAGCAATCAGAGGGCGGCAATCAGAGGGCGGCAAACAGAGGGCGGAAAACAGAGGGCGGCAAACAGAGGGCGGCAAACAGAGGGCGGCAAACAGAGGGCGGCAAACAGAGGGCGGCAAACAGAGGGCGGCAAACAGAGGGCGGCAAACAGAGGGCGGCAAACAGAGGGCGGCAAACAGAGGGCGGCAAACAGAGGGCGGCAAACAGAGGGCGGCAAACAGAGGGCGGCAAACAGAGGGCGGCAAACAGAGGGCGGCAAACAGAGGGCGGCAAACAGAGGGCGGCAAACAGAGGGCGGCAAACAGAGGGCGGCAAACAGAGGGCGGCAAACAGAGGGCGGCAAACAGAGGGCGGCAAACAGAGGGCGGCAAACAGAGGGCGGCAAACAGAGGGCGGCAAACAGAGGGCGGCAAACAGAGGGCGGCAAACAGAGGGCGGCAAACAGAGGGCGGCAAACAGAGGGCGGCAAACAGAGGGCGGCAAACAGAGGGCGGCAAACAGAGGGCGGCAAACAGATGGCGGCAAACAGAGGGCGGCAAACAGAGGGCTGCAAACAGAGGGCCCCAAACAGAGGGCGGCAAACAGAGGGCGGCAAACAGAGGGCGGCAAACAGAGGGCGGCAAACAGAGGGCGGCAAACAGAGGGCAGCAAACAGAGGGCCCCAAACAGAGGGCGGCAAACAGTTGGCGGCAAACAGAGTGCCGAAAACAGAAGTTGGCAAACAGAGGGCGATAAACAGAGTGCTGCAAACAGACGGAGGCAAACAGAGGGCAGCAAACAGAGGGCGGCAAACAGAGTGCAGGAAACAGAGGGCGGCAAACTGAGGGCAGGAAACAGAGGGCGCAAACTGAGGGCTCCAAACAGAGGGCGGCAAACAGAGTGCTCCAAACAGAGGGACGCAAGCAGAGGGCGGCAAATGGAGGGCAGCAAAAAGAGGACGGCAAACAGAGGGCGGAAAATAGAGGGCGGCAAACAGGGGGTGGCAAACAGAGTGCCCCAAACAGAGGGCATCAAACAGAGGGCAGCAAACAGAGGGCGGAAAACAGAGGGAGGGAAACAGAGGGTGGCAAACAGAGGGAGGCTAACAGAGGGCGGCAAACAGAGGGAGGCTAACAGAAGGCGGCAAACAGAGGGTGGCAAACAGAGGGTGGTAAACAGAGGGACCCACACAGAAGGCGGAAAACAGATTGCGGCAAACAGAGGGAGGATAACAGAGGGCCTCAAACAGAAGGCGGCAAACAGGCCGGCAAGCAGAAGGCGGCAAACAGAAGGCAACAAACAGAGGGCAGAAACAGATGGCTGCAAATAGAGGGCCGCAAACAGAGTGCGGCAAACAGAGAGTGGCAAATAGAGGGCGACAAACAGAGGGCGGCAAACAGAGAGCGCAAACACTGTGCCCCAAGCTGAGGGCGGCAAATAGAGGGCAGCAAACAGAGGTCGGAAAACAGAGGGCGGCAAACAGAAGGCGGCAAACAGAGGTACCCAAACAGAAGGCGGCAAACAGCGGAAGACAAACAGAGTGCGGCAAACAGAGGGCGGCAAACAAAGGTTGGCAAACAGATGGCGGAAAACTGAGGGCGGCAAACAGAGTGCCCCAAACATAGGGCGGCAAACAGAGGGGTCCGAACAGAGAGCGGCAAACAAAGGGCGGCAAATAGAGGGCGGCAAACAGAGGGCGGCAAGCAGAGGGCTCCAAACAGAGGGTGACAAAGAGGGGGAGGCAAAGAGAGTGCGGCAAACAGGGGGCAGCAAACCGAGTGCAGCAAACAGAGGGCGACAAACAGAGGGCGGCAAAAAGAGTGCGGCAAACTGAGGGCCCCAAACAGCCGGCGGCCAAAAGGGGGCCCCAAACAGTGGGCGGCAAACAGAGGGCGGTAAAACAGAAGGGTGACAAACAGAGGGCGGTAAACAGGGGGTGGCAAACTGAGGGCAGCAAACAGACGGCCTAAAAAGAGGGCCCTAAATAGAAGGCAGTAAACAGAGGGCGGCAAACCGAGTGCAGCAAACAGAGCGAGGCAAACAGAGGACGGAAAACAGAGGGTGCCAAACAGAGGGCGACAAACAGAGGGCGGCAAACCGAGGGCGGCAAGCAGAGGTCCCCAAACAGAGTGCCCCAAACAGAGGGCGGCAAGAAGAGGGCAGCAAACAGAGGCTGGCAAACAGTGGGCGGCAAACAGAGGGAGGCAAACAGAGGGCGGCAAACAGAGGGCGGCAAACAGAGGACGGCAAACAGAGGGCCCCAAACAGAGGACGGCAAACAGAGGTCTCCAAACAAAGGGCGGTAAACAGAGGGCGGCACACAGAGGGCGACAAACAGATGGAGACAAACAGAGGGCGGCAAACAGAGGGCCCCAAACAGAGGGCGGCAAACAGAGGGCCGCAAACAGAGGGCGGCAAACAGAGGGCGGCAAACAGAGGGCGGCAAACAGAGGGCGGCAAACAGAGGGCGGCAAACAGAGGGAGGCAAACAGAGGGCGGCAAACAGAGGGTGGCAAACAGAGGGCGGCAAACAGAGGGCGGCAAACAGAGGGCGGCAAACAGAGGGCGGCAAACAGAGGGCGGCAAACAGAGGGCGGCAAACAGAGTGCCCAAAACAGAGGGCGGCAAACAGAGGGCGGCAAACAGAGAGCGGCAAACTGAGGGCGGCAAGTGGAGGGCAGCAATGAAAGGGCGGCAAACCGAGGGCTCCAAACAGAGGGCGGCAAACAGAGGGAGGCAAACAGAGGGCGGCAAACAGAGGGCGGCAAACAGAGGGCGGCAAACAGAGGGTGGCAAACTTTGGGCCGCAAACACAGGGCGGCAAACAGATGGCGGCAAACAGAGTGCCCCAAACAGAGGGCGGCAGACAGAGAGAGGCAAACAGAGGGCGGCAAACAGAGGGGGGAAAACAGAGAGCGGCAAATAGTGGACCCCAAAAAGAGGGCGGAAAACAGAGCGTGGCAAACAGAGGGCGGCAAACAGAGGGCGTCAAACAGAGGGCAGCAAACAAAGGGCCCCAAACAGAGGGCGGCAAACAGTTGCCGGCAAACAGAGGGCTGAAAACAGAAGTCGGCAAACATAAGGCGACAAACAGAGTGCGGCCAATAGACGGAGGCAAAGAGAGGGCGGCAAACAGAGTGCGGCAAACAGAGTGCAGGAAACAGAGGGCGGCAAACTGAGGGCAGGAAACAGAGGGCGCGATCTGAGGGCTCCAAACAGAGGGACGTAAGCGGAGGGCGGCAAATGGAGGGCGGCAAAAAGAGGACGGCAAACAGAGGGCGGAAAATAGAGGGCGGCAAACAGAGGGCGGCAAACAGAGTGCCCCAAACAGAGGGCATCAAACAGAGGGCGGCAAACAGAGGGCGGCAAACAGCGGGCGGCAAACAGAGGGAGGGAAACAGAGGGTGGCAAACAGAGGGCGGCAAGCAGGGGGCGGCAAACAGAGGGAGGCTAACAGAGGGCGGCAAACAGAGTGCGGCAAACAGAGAGTGGCAAATAGAGGGCGACATACAGAGGGTGGCAAACAGAGAGCGCAAACACTGTGCCACAAGCTGAGGGCGGCAAATAGAGGGCGGAAAACAGAGTGCCCCAAACAGAGGGCATCAAACTGAGGGCAGCAAACAGAGGTCGGAAAACAGAGTTCGGCAAACAGAAGGCGGCAAACAGAGTGCCCCAAACAGAGGGCGTCAAACTGAGGGCAGCAAACAGAGGGCGGAAAACAGAGGGCGGCAAACAGAGGGCAGCAAATAGAGGTACCCAAACAGAAGGCGGCAAACAGCAGAAGACAAACAGAGGGCTGCAAACGGAGGGCGGCAAACAGAGGGCCCCAAACAGAGGGCAGAAAACAGAGGGTGGCAAACAGAGGGCGGCAAACAGAGGGTGGCAAACATAGGGCGGCAAGCAGAAGGCAGAAAACAGCGGGCGGCAAACAGAGGTATCCAAACAGAGGGCGTCAAACAGAAGGCAGCAAACAGAGGGCGGCAAACAGAGGGCGGCAAACAGAGGGCGGCAAACAGAGGGCGGCAAACAGAGGGCGGCAAACAGAGGGTAGCAAACAGAGGGCGGCAAACAGAGGGCGGCAAACAGAGGGCGGCAAACAGAGGGCGGCAAACAGAGGGCGGCAAACAGAGGGCGGCAAACAGAGGGCGGCAAACAGAGGGCGGCAAACAGAGGGCGGCAAACAGAGGGCGGCAAACAGAGGGCGGCAAGCAGATGGCTGCAAAAAGAGGGCTGCAAAAAGAGGGCTGCAAACGGAGTGCTGCAAAAAGAGGGCTGCAAACAGAGGGCGGCAAACAGAGGGCGGCAAACAGAGGGCGGCAAACAGAGGGCGGCAAACCGATGGGGGCAAACAGAAGGAAGCAAACAGATGGAGGCAAACAGAGGATGGCAAACTGAGGGCCCCAAACAGAGGGCAGCAAACAGAGGGCGGCAAACAGATGGCGGCAAACAGAGGGCGGCAAACAGAGTGCCGAAAACATAGGACGGCAAACGGAGGGCGGCAAACCAAGAGCGGCAAACAGAGGGTGGCAAATACAGGGCGGCAATGAATGGGCGGCAAACCGAGGGCTCCAAAAAGAGGGTGGCAAACAGAGGGCGGCAGACAGAGTGCGGTAGACAGAGGGCGACAAACAGAGGGTGGCAAACAGAGTGCGGCAAACAGAGGTCCCCAAGCAGAAAGCGGCAAACAGCGGAAGACAAACAGATTGCGGCAAACAGGGGGTGGCAAACTGAGGGCAGCAAACAGACGGCCTAAAAAAGAGGGCCCTAAACAGAGGGCAGTAAACAGAGGGCGGCAAACCGAGTGCAGCAAACAGAGCGAGGCAAACAGAGGACGGAAAACAGAGGGCACCAAACAGAGGGCGACAAACAGAGGGCGGCAAACAGAGGGCGGCAAACAGGGGCTGGCAAACAGAGAGCGGCAAACAGAGGGAAGCAAACAGAGGGCGGCAAACAGAGGGCGGCAAACAGAGGGTCCCAAACAGAGGGCGGCAAACAGAGGGCCCCAAACAGAGGACGGCACGCAGAGGGCAGCAAACAGAGGGTGGCAAACAGATGGCGGCAAACAGAGGGCGGCAAACAGACGGAGGCAAACAGAGGGCGGCAAACAGAGGGCCGCAAACAGAGGGCGGCAAACAGAGGGCGGCAAACAGATGGCGGCAAACAGAGGGCGGAAAACAGAGGGCGAAAACAGAGGGCGGAAAACAGAGAGCGGCAAACAGAGGGCGGCAAGTGGAGGGCAGCAATGAAAGGGCGGCAAACAGAGGGCTGCAAACAGAGGGCGGCAAACAGAGGGCGGCAAACAGAGGGCGGCAAACAGAGGGCGGCAAACAGAGGGCGGCAAACAGAGGGCGGCAAACAGAGGGCGGCAAACAGAGGGCGGCAAACAGAGGGCCGCAAACAGAGGGCGGCACACAGAGAGAGGCAAACAGAGGGTGGCAAACAGAGGGGGGAAAACAGAGGGCGGCAAACAGAGGGCGGCAAACAGAGGGCGGAAAACAGAGCATGGCAAACAGAGGGCGGCAAACAGAGGGCGGCAAACAGAGGGCGGCAAACAGAGGGCGGCAAACAGAGGGCGGCAAACAGAGGGCGGCAAACAGAGGGCGGCAAACAGAGGGCGGCAAACAGAGGGCGGCAAACAGAGGGCGGCAAACAGAGGGCCCCAAACAGAGGGCGGCAAACAGAGGGCGGCAAACAGAGGGCGGCAAACAGAGGGCGGCAAACAGAGGGCGGCAAACAGAGGGCGGCAAACAGAGGGCGGCAAACAGAGGGCGGCAAACAGAGGGCGGCAAACAGAGGGCGGCAAACAGAGGGCTGCAAACAGTGGGCGGCAAACAGGGGGCTCCAAACAGAGGGCCGCAAACAGAGGGCAGTAAACAGAGGGCGGCAAACAGAGGGCGGCAAACAGAGGGCGGCAAACAGAGGGCGGCAAACAGAAGGTGGCAAACAGATCGCCCCAAATAGAGGGCGGCAAACAGAGTGCGGCAAACAGAGGGCCCCAAACGGAGGGCGGCAAACAGGGGGCGGCAAACTGTAAGCGACAAACAGATGGCGACAAACAGAGGGCGGCAAAAAGACTGCGGCAAACAGAGGGGCCCAAACAGAGGGCGAGAAACAGTGTGCGGCAAACACAGGGAGACAAAAAGAGGACGGCAAAAAGAGGACGGCAAACAGAGGGCAGCAAACAGAGGGCGCCAAACGGACGGCAGTAAACAGAGGGTGGCAAACAGAGTGCCCCAAACAGGGGGTCCCAAACAGAGGGCAGAAAACAGCGTGCGGCAAACAGAGGTTGGCAAACAGAAGGCGGCAAAGAGAAGGCGGCAAACAGAGGGCCCAAAACAGAGGGGGGAAAACAGAGGATGGCAAACAGATGGTGGCAAAAAGAGGGTGGCAAGCAGAGGGACCAAACAGAGGGCAGCAAACAGAGGGCCCCAAACAGAAGGCGGCAAACTGAGGGCGGCAAACGGAGGGCAGCAAACAGAGGGAGTCTAACAAAGAACGGCAAATAGAGGGCGGCAGACAGTGGGCGGCAAACAAAGGCGGCAAACAGAGGGCAGCAAACAGAGGGCGGCAAACAGAGGGCTGCAAACAGATCGCCCCAAACAGAGTGCTGCAAACAGAGGGTCCCAAACAGAGGGCGGCAAACAGAGGGCGGCAAACATAGGGCGGCAAACAGAGTGCGGCAAACAGGGTGCGGCAAAATGAAAGCAGCAAACAGAACTGTGACAAACAGAGGGCGGCAAACAGAGGGCTGCAAACAGTGGGCGGCAAACAGGGGGCTCCAAACAGAGGGCCCCAAACAGAGGGCAGTAAACAGAGGGTGGCAAACAGAGGGCGGCAAACAGAGGGCTGCAAACAGAGGGCGGCAAACAGAAGGTGGCAAACAGATCGCCCCAAATAGAGGGCGGCAAACAGAGTGCGGCAAACAGAGGGCCCCAAACGGAGGGCGGCAAACAGGGGGCGGCAAACTGTAAGCGACAAACAGATGGCGACAAACAGAGGGCGGCAAAAAGACTGCGGCAAACAGAGGGGCCCAAACAGAGGGCGAGAAACAGTGTGCGGCAAACACAGGGAGACAAAAAGAGGACGGCAAAAAGAGGACGGCAAACAGAGGGCAGCAAACAGAGGGCGCCAAACGGACGGCAGTAAACAGAGGGTGGCAAACAGAGTGCCCCAAACAGGGGGTCCCAAACAGAGGGCAGAAACAGCGTGCGGCAACAGAGGTTGGCAAACAGAGGGCGGCAAACAAAGGCGGCAAACAGAGGGCAGCAAACAGAGGGCGGCAAACAGACTGCGGCAAACAGAGGGCGGCAAACAGAGGGTGGAAAACAGAGGACGGCAAACATAGGGACCCAAACAGAGGGTGGAAAACAGAGGGTGGCAAACAGAGAGTGGCAAACAGAGGGCCCAAAAAAGAGGGCGGCAAACAGAGTGCGGCAAACAGAGGGTGGCAAACAGAGTTCGTCAAACAGAGTGCGGCAAACAGGGGGCGGCAAACTGAAAGCAGCAAACAGAACCGTGACAAACAGAGGGCCGCAAACAAAGGGCTTTAAACAGAGGGTGGCAAACAGAGGGTAGCAAACAGATGGCGGCAAACAGAAGGTGGCAAACAGAGGGCCCAAAAAAGAGGGTGGCAAACAGAGTGCGGCAAACAGAGGGCCCCAAACAAAGGGCGGCAAACAGAGGGTGGCAAACAGAGGGTGGCAAATAGAGTGCGGCAAACAGGGGGCTCCAAACAGAGGCCCCAAACAGAGGGCAGTAAACAGAGTGTGGCAAACAGAGGGCAGGAAACAGATCGCCCCAAACAGAGGGTGGTAAATAGAGGGCGGCAAACAGAGTGCTGCAAACAGAGGGCCCCAAACAGAGGGTGGCAAACAGAGGGTGGCAAACCGAGCGCGGTAAACAGAGTGCGGCAAACAGGGGGCGGCAAACTGAAAGCAGCAAACAGAACGGTAACAAACAGGGGGCGGCAAACAGAAGGCTGCAAACAGGGGGCGGCAAACTGAAAGCAGCTAACACAACTGTGACAAACAGAGGGCGGCAAACAGAGGGAAGCAAACAGAAGGCTGCAAACAGAGGGCACCAAACAGATGGTGACAAACAGAGGGCACCATACAGAGGGCGGCAAACAGAGTGCCCCAATCAGAGGTCAGCAAACAGACGGCTCAAAGCAGATGGAGGCAAACATCGGGCGGCAAACAGAGGTTGGCAAACAGAAGGCGGCAAAGTGAAGGCGGCAAACAGAGGGCCAAAAACAGAGGGCGGCAAACAGAGTACGGCAAACAGAGGGCCCCAAACAGATGGCAGTAAACAGAGGACGGCAAACAGAGGGCGGCAAACAGAGGGCGACATACAGAAGGCGGCAAACAGAGGGCCCCAAACAGAGGGCGGCAAACAGAGGGCTGCAAACAGAGGGCAGCAAACAGAGGGCGGCAAACAGAGGGCGGCAAACAGAGGGCGGCAAACAGAGGGCGGCAAACAGAGGGCGGGAAACAGAAGGTGCCAAAGAGAGGGCCCCAAACAGAGGGTGGCAAACACAGGGCAGCAAACAGAGTGCGGCAAACTGAAAGCAGTAAACAGAACTGTGACAAACAGAGGGCGGCAAACAGGGGGCAGCAAACTGAAAGCAGCAAACACAACCTTGACAAACAGAGGGCGGCAAACAGAGGGCCACAAACAGAGGGCGGCAAACAGGGGGCGGCAAACTGAAAGCGGCAACCAGAGTGCGGCAAACAGAGGGCCCCAAGCAGAGGGCGGCAAACAGGGGGCAGCAAACTGAAAGCGGCAAACAGAGGGCGACAAACAGAGGGCAGCAAACAGAGGGCTGCAAACAGATCACCCCAAACAGAGGGCGGTAAACGGAGGGCGGCAAACAGAGTGCGGCAAACAGTAGGCCCCAAAGAGAGGGCGGCAAACAGACGGCGGCACACAAATGGGCGCAAAGAGAGGGCGGCAACAGTGTGCGGCAAACACAGGGAGGCAAAAAGAGGACTGCAAACAGAGGGCGGAAAACAGGGGGCTCCAAACAGAAGGCCTCAAACAGAGGGCAGTAAACAGAGGGTGGCAAACTGAGGGCAGCAAACAGAGGGCAGCAAACAGAAGGTGGCAAACAGAGGGCCCCAAACAAAGGGCGGCAAACAGGGGGCGGCAAACAGAGGGCCCCAAACAGAGGGCGGCAAACAGAGGGCGGCAAACAGGGGGCGGCAAACAGAGGGCCCCAAACAGAGGGCCCCAAACAAAGGGCGGCAAACAGGGGGCGGCAAACAGAGCGCCCCAAACCGAGGGCCCCAAACAGAAGGCTGCAAACAGGTCGCCCCAAACAGAGGGCGGTAAACGGAGGACGGCAAACAGAGTGCGTCCAACAGAGGGCCCCAAACAGAGGGCGCCAAACAGAAGGTGGCAAACAGAGGGCAGCAAACAGAGTTCGGCAAACAGGGGGCGGCAAACAGAGAGCGGCAAACAGTGGATGGCAAACAGAGGCTCCAAACAGAGGGCCCCAAACAGAGGGCAGTAAACAGGGGGCGGCAAACAGAGTGTGGCTATCTGAGGCGGCAAACAGAT
The DNA here is from genome assembly GCA_024679065.1 of Sphyrna mokarran. NCBI lineage: Eukaryota > Metazoa > Chordata > Chondrichthyes > Carcharhiniformes > Carcharhinidae > Sphyrna > Sphyrna mokarran. Next base: position 9,686 of record JAGIQG010000262.1, read on the forward strand.
GTTGGCAGACAGAGGGACCCAAACAAAGGGCGGCAAACAGAAGCCGGCAAACAGAGGGCCCCAAACAGAGGGTGTCAAACAGATGGCAGCAAACAGAGGGCAGCAAACAGAGCTCGGCAAACAGAGGGCGGCAAACAGAATGCCGCAAACCGAAGGCGGCAAACAGTGGGCGGCAAACAGATTGCGGCAAACAAAGGGCGGCAAACAGAGGGACCCAAACAGAAGGTGGCAAACAGGGAGCGCCAAAAAGATGGCAGTAAACAGTGGGCGGCAAACAGAGGGCGACATACAGAGGGCGGCAAACAGAGTGCCCCAATCAGAGGTCAGCAAACAGACGGCGCCAAACAGACGGTGGCAAACATAGAGCGGAAAACAGAGGGCGGTAAACAGAAGGCGGCCAACAGAGGGCCCCAAACAGAGGGCGCCAAACAGAAGGTGGCAAACAGAGGGCAGCAAACAGAGTTCGGCAAACAGGGGGCGGCAAACAGAGAGCGGCAAACAGTGGATGGCAAACAGAGGCTCCAAACAGAGGGCCCCAAACAGAGGGCAGTAAACAGAGGGCGGCAAACAGAGTGTGGCTATCTGAGGCGGCAAACAGATGTTGGCAGACAGAGGGACCCAAACAAAGGGCGGCAAACAGAAGCCGGCAAACAGAGGGCCCCAAACAGAGGGTGTCAAACAGATGGCAGCAAACAGAGGGCAGCAAACAGAGCTCGGCAAACAGAGGGCGGCAAACAGAATGCCGCAAACCGAAGGCGGCAAACAGTGGGCGGCAAACAGATTGCGGCAAACAAAGGGCGGCAAACAGAGGGACCCAAACAGAAGGTGGCAAACAGAGAGCGCCAAAAAGATGGCAGTAAACAGTGGGCGGCAAACAGAGGGCGACATACAGAGGGCGGCAAACAGAGTGCCCCAATCAGAGGTCAGCAAACAGACGGCGCCAAACAGACGGTGGCAAACATAGAGCGGAAAACAGAGGGCGGTAAACAGAAGGCGGCAAACAGAGGGCGCAAACAGAGGGCCCCAAACAGAGGGCGGCAAACAGAAGCTGGCAAACAGAGGGCGGCAAACAGAGTGCGGCAAACAGAAGTGTGACAAACAGAGGGCGGCAAACAGGGGGCCGCAATCGGAGGCGGCAAACTGAAAGCAGCTAACACAACCGTGACAAACAGAGGGCGGCAAACAGAGGGCAATGAACAGGGGGCTCCGACAGAGGGCCCCAAAGAGAGGGCAGCAAATAGAGGGCGGCAAACAGTGGACGGCAAACAGAGAGCTCCAAACAGAGGGCCCCAAACAGAGGGCAGTGAACAGAGGGTGGCAAACAGAGTGCGGCAAACTGAAAGCGGCAAACAGAGGGCGAGAAACAGAGGGCTGCAAACAGAGGGCGGCAAACAGAGGGCAGCAAATAGAGGGCGGCAAACAGTGGACGGCAAACAGAGAGCTCCAAACAGAGGGCCCCAAACAGAGGGCAGTGAACAGAGGGTGGTAAACACAGTGCGGCAAACTGAGGCGGCAAACAGATGTTGGCAAACAGAGGGACCTAAACAAAGGGTGGCAAACAGAGGGCCCCAAACAGAGGGTGTCAAACAGATGGCAGCAAACAGAGGGCAGCAAACAGAAAGCCGCAAACCGATGGCGGCAGAGGGTGGCAAAAGATTGCGGCAAACACAGGGTGACAAACAGAGTGCCCCAAACAGAGGGCCCGAAACAGAGGCAGTAAACAGAGGGCGGCAAACAGAGTGCAGCAAACAGAGGGGTGCAAACAGCGGTCTCCAAACAGAGGGCGTCAAAAAGCGAGCGGCAAACAGAGGGCGGGAAACAGAGGGCCACAAACAGAGAGCGGAAAACAGAGGGCGGCAAACAGAGTGCGGCAAACAGAGTGCCACAATTCGAGTCAGGAAACAGACGGCGCCAAACAGAAGGTGGCAAACATAGAGCGGAAAACAGAGGGCGGTAAACAGAAGGCGGCAAATAGAGGGCGGCAAACAGAGGGCCCCAAACAGAGGGCGGAAAACACAGGGCGGCAAACAGAGTGTGGCAAACTGAGGCGGCAAACACATGTTGGCAAACAGAGGGACCCAAACAGAAGGCGGCAAACAGAGTTCAGCAAACAGAGGGCCCCAAACAGAGGGCCCCAAGCAGAGGGCAGTAAACAAGGGGTGGCAAACAGAGCGCAGCAAACAGAGGGCTGCAAACAGAGGGCCCCAAACAGAGGGAGGAAAACAGAGCGCGGCAAACAGAGGGCCCCAAACAGGGGGCGGCAAACAGCGGGCGGCAAACAGAGTGCCCCAAACAGAGGGCAGTAAACAGAGGGCGGCAAACAGAGCGCAGCAAAGAGATGGATGCAAACAGAGGGCGGCAAACAGAGGGTGGCAAAAAGACTGCCCAAAACTGAGGTTACCAAACAGACCGCGTCAAACAGACAGATGCAAACATATGGCAGCATACAGAGCGCGGCAAACTGAGGGCCCAAAACAGAGGGCAGCAAACAAAGGGCCGCAAATAGAGGGCGGAAAACAAAGGGTGGCAAACAGAGTGTGGCAAACAGAAGGCCCCAAACAGACTGCCCCAAACAGAAGGCAGCAAACAGAGGGCAACAAACTGAGGGCAGCAAACAGAGGGATGCAAACAGAGAGCGGCAAACAGAGGGCAGCAAACAGAGGGAGGGAAAAAGAGGGCGGCAAACAGAGGGCGGCAAACAGAGGCCCCAAACAGAGGGCAACAAACAGAGGGAGGCAAACAGACCGCGGCAAACAGAGGGCTGCAAACAGAAGGTGGCGAACAGAGGGCGGCAAACAGAGGGCCCCCAACGGAGGGTGGAAAACAGGGTGCTGCAAACAGGGGGCAGAAAACTGAAAGCAGCAAACAGAACTGTGACAAACAGACGGCGGCAAATAGAGGGCCGCAAACAAAGGGCGACGAACAGGGGGCTCCAAACAGAAGGCCCCAAACAGCAGTCTTGAAACAGAGGGTGGCAAACAGAGGGTGGCAAACAGAGGGCGGGAAACAGAAGGTGGCAAACAGAGGGCCCCAAACAGAGTGCGGCAACAGAGGGAGGTAAACAGAGGGGGGTGAAAAGAGGAAGGCAAACAGAGGGCGTCAAACAGAGGGCAGCAATAATAGGGAAGCAAACAGAGGGATACAAACAGAAGGCGGCAAACAGAGGGCACCATACAGAGGGCGGCAAACAGAGGGCCCCAAACCGACGGCAGTAAACAGAGGGCAGCAAACAGAGCGCAGCAAACAGAGAGATGCAAACAGAAGGCGGCAAACAGAGGGCGGCAAACAGAGTGCACCAAACAGGGGGTCCCAAACAGAGGGCAGAAAACAGCGGGCGGCAAACAGAGCGCAGCAAACAGAGGGATGCAAAAGATGGCGGCAAACAGAGAGCACCAAACAGAGGGAGACAAGCAGAGGGCAGCAAACAGAGGGCGGCAAAGAGCGTGTCCCAATCAGAGGTCAGCAAACAGACGGCGCCAAACAGACGGAGGCTAACATAGGGTGGCAAACAGAGGTCGGCAAACAGAAGGCGGCAAAGAGAAGGCGGCAAACAAAGGGCACCAAACAGAGGGGGGAAGAAAGAGGACGGCAAACAGAGGGTGGCAAAAAGAGGGTGGCAAACAGAGGGACCAAACAGAGGGCAGCAAACAGAGGGCAGTCTAAAGAGGGCAGCAAACAGAGGGTGGCAAGCATTGGCCCCAAACAGAAGGAGCCAAACAGAGGGCAGCAAACAGAGGGTGGCAAGCATTGGCCCCAAACAGAAGGAGCCAAACAGAGGGCAGCAAACAGAGGGTGGCAAACAGAGGGCGGCAAACAGAGGGCCCCAAACAGAGGGCCTCAAACAGAGGGAAGCAAACAGAGAGCGGCAAACAGAGGGCACCAAACAGGGGGAGACAAACAGAAAGCAGCAAACAGAGGGCGGCAAAGAAAGTGTCCCAATCAGAGGTCAGCAAACAGACGGCGCCAAACAGACGGAGGCAAACATAGGGTGGCAAACAGAGGTCGGCAAACAGAAGGCGGCATAGAGAAGGCGGCAAACAGAGGGCCCCAAACAGAGAGTGGCAAACAGAGGGTGCCAAACAGAGGGTGGCAAACAGAAGGTTGCAAACAGAGGGCCCAAAAAAGAGGGCGGCAAACAGAGTGCGGCAAACAGAGGGTGGGAAACAGAGGGCGGCAAACAGGGGGCGGCAAACTGAAAGCAGCAAACAGAACTGTGACAAACAGAGGGCGGCAAACAGAGGGCTGCAAACAAAGGGCAACGAACAGGGGGCTCCAAACAGAGGGTCCCAAACAGAGGGCTTTAAACAGAGGGTGGCAAACAGAGGGTGGCAAACAGAAGGTGGCAAACAGAAGGTGGCAAACAGAGGGCCCAAAAAAGAAGGCGGCAAACAGAGGGTGGCAAATAGAGGGCGGCAAACAGAGTGCGGCAAACAGGGGGCGGCAAACTGAAAGCAGCAAACAGAACTGTGACAAACAGAAGGCGGCAAACAGGGTGCTGCAAACAGGGGGCGGAAAACTGAAAGCAGCAAACAGAACTGTGACAAACAGACGGCGGCAAATAGAGGGCCGCAAACAAAGGGCGACGAACAGGGGGCTCCAAACAGAGGGCCCCAAACAGCAGTCTTGAAACAGAGGGTGGCAAACAGAGGGTCCCAAACAGAGGGCGGGAAACAGAAGGTGGCAAACAGAGGGCCCCAAACAGAGGGCGGGAAACAGAAGGTGGCAAACAGAGGGCCCCAAACAGAGGGCGGGAAACAGAAGGTGGCAAACAGAGGGCCCCAAACAGAGGGCGGGAAACAGACGGTGGCAAACAGAGGGCCCCAAACAGAGGGCCCCAAACAGAGGGTGGCAAACAGAGGGTGGCAAACAGAGGGCGGGAAACAGAAGGTGGCAAACAGAGGGCCCCAAACAGAGGGCGGCAAACAGAAGGTGGCAAACAGACGGCCCCAAACAGAGGGCCCCAAACAGAGGGTGGCAAACAGAGGGCGGCAAACAGGGGGCAGCAAACAGGGCGCAGCAAACTGAAAGCAGTAAACAGAACCGTGACAAACAGAGGGCCCCAAATAAAGGGCAGTAAACAGAGGGTGGCAAACAGAGGTTGGCAAACAGAGGGCGGCAAACAGAAGGTGGCAGGCAGAGGACAGCAAACCGTGGGCCCCTATCAGAGGGTGTCAAACAGTGGTCCCCAAACAGAGGGAGGTATACAGCGGGCGGCAAACAGAGTGCGCAAAAAGAGGGCGGCAAACGGAGGGCGGCAAACAGAGGGCCCCAAACAGAGGGCAGCAAAAAGAGAGCCCCAAACAGGGGGCGGCAAACACAGGGCAGCAAAATAAAGGCCACAAACAGAGGGCAGAAAGCAGAGGGCCCCAAACAGAGGGCGGAAAACAGAGGATGGCAAAAAGAAGGTGGCAAAAGAGGGCAGGAAACACAGGGCAATAAACAGAGGTCGGCAAACAGAGGGCGTAAACAGAGGTCGGCAAACTGAGGGCGGCAAGCAGAGGGCCCCAACACAGGGCCATGAACTGAGGGCAGTAATCAGAAGGCGGCAAACAGCAGGCGGCAAACAGAAGGCGGCAAAAAGAGGGCCCCAAACTGAGGGCGGAAATCAGTGGGCGGCAAACGGAGGGCAGTAAACACAGGGCGGCAAACAGAGTGCGGCAAACAGAGGGCAACAAATGGAGGGCGGCAAAAAGAGGGCGGCAAACAGAGTGCGGCAAACATAGGGCCCCAAAGAGAGGGCGGCAAATAGATGGCGGCAAACAGAGGTCCCCAAAGAGAGTGCGGAAAACAGAGGGCGGCAAACAGGGGGCGGCAAACAGACAGCTGAAAACAGAGGGCGGCAAACAGAGTGCGGAAAACAGAAGGCCCCAAACAGAAAGCGGCAAAGAGCAGGCGACAAACAGAGTGCCACAAACAGAGGGCGGCATACAGACACGGCAAACAGAGGGCCGCAAACAGAGGGCAGTAATCAGAGATCGGCAAAGAGAGGGCGGCAATCAAAGGGCGGCAAACAGAGGGCGGCAAACTGAGCGCACCAAACAGAGGGCCCCAAACAGAGGGCAGTAAACAGAGGGCGGCAAACAGAGGGCGGCAAAAAGAGGGCGGGAAACAGAGGGCGGCAAACAGAAGGCAGCAAACTAAGAGCCCCAAACAGAGGGCGGAAAACAGAGGGCGGCAAAGAGCAGGCGGGAAAAGTCGGCGGCAAACACAGAGTGATAAGCAGAGGGCGGTAAACAGAGGGCGGCAAACAGACGACCCAAAAGAGAGCGCGGCAAACATAGGGCGGCATGCTGAGGGCGGCAAAGAGAGGGCCCCAAACAGAGGGCCCCAAACAGAGGGCGACAAACAGGGGGCGGCATTCAGAGGGCTCAAATCAGAGGGCGGTAAACAGAGGGTGGCAAACAGAGAGCGGCAAACAGAGGGTGGCAAACAGAGGGCCCCAAACAGAAGGCGGCAAACAGAGGGCGGCAAACAGAAGGCGGCACATAGATGGCGGCAAACAGAGGGGGGCAAATAAAGGGCCACAAACAGAGGGCGGCAAACAGAGGGCGGCAAACAGAGGGCGGCAAACAGAGGGCGGCAAACAGAGGGCGGCAAACAGAGGGCGGCAAACAGAGGGCGGCAAACAGAGGGCGGCAAACAGAGGGCGGCAAACAGAGGGCTGCAAACAGAGGGCGGCAAACAGAGGGCGGCAAACAGAGGGCGGCAAACAGAGGGCGGCAAACAGAGGGCGGCAAACAGAGGGCGGCAAACAGAGGGCGGCAAACAGAGGGCGGCAAACAGAGGGCAGCAAACAGAGGGCGGCAAACAGAGGGCGGCAAACAGAGGGCGGCAAACAGAGGGCGGCAAACAGAGGGCGGCAAACAGAGGGCGGCAAACAGAGGGCGGCAAACAGAGGGCGGCAAACAGAGGGCGGCAAACAGAGGGCGGCAAACAGAGGGCGGCAAACAGAGGGCGGCAAACAGAGGGCGGCAAACAGAGGGCGGCAAACAGAGGGCAGCAAACAGAAGGCGGAAAACAGAGGGCCCAAAACAGAGGGCCCCAAGCAGATGGCGGCAAAGAGAGGGATGAAAACAGAGGGTGCCAAACAGAGGGCCCGATACAGCGGGCAGCAAACAGAGGGCAGCAAGCATATGGCACAAACAGAGGGCGGCAAACAGAGGGCGGCAAACAGAGGGCGGCAAACAGAGGGCGGCAAACAGAGGGCGGCAAACAGAGGGCGGCAAACAGAGGGCGGCAAACAGAGGGCGGCAAACAGAGGGCGGCAAACAGAGGGCGGCAAACAGAGGGCGGCAAACAGAGGGCGGCAAACAGAGGGCGGCAAACAGAGGGCGGCAAACAGAGGGCGGCAAACAGAGGGCTGCAAACAGAGGGCGGCAAACACATTGCAGCAAACAGAGGGCGGCAAAAAGAGGATGGCAATTAGAGGAAGGAAAACAGAGGGCGGCCAACAGAGTGTGGCAAACAGAGGACGGCCAACAGAGTGTAGCAAACAGAGGGCGGCAAATAGAGGGCGGCAAACAGAGGGCCATAACACAGGGCCCCAAACAGAGGGCAGTAAACATAGGGCGGCAAGCAGAGTGCGGCACACGGAGGGCGGCATACAGAGGGGGCAAACAGAGGGCGGCAAACAGAGGGCAGCAAGCAGAGGGCAGCAAGCAGAGGGCGGCAAACAGACGACCCCAAACAGAGGGCGGCAAACATAGGGCGGCATACTGAGGAGGGCAAACAGACAGCACCAAACAGAGGGCATCAAACAGAGGGCGGCAAACATGGGACGGCAATCCGAGATCGGCAAAGAGAGCGCCCAAACAGAGGGCGGCAAAAAGAGGGCCGCAAACAGAGGTCAGCAAACAGAGGGCGGCAAACAGAGTGCGGCAAACAGAGGTCCCCAAAGAGAGGGCACCATACAGAGGGCGGTAACAGAGGGAGGCAAACAGAGTGCGGCAAACAGAAGGCGGCAAACAGAGGGTGGCAAACATAGGGCGGCATACTGAGGGAGGCAAAGAGAGGGCCCCAAATAGAGGGCCTCAAACAGAGGGCGGCAAACAGGGGGAGGCATTCAGAGGGCTCGAAACAGTGGGCGGTAAGCAGAGGGCGGCAAACAGAGGACACCAAACAGAGGGTGGCAAACAGAGCGCGGCAAACAGAGGGCAGCAAACTGAGGGTAGAAAACAGGGGGCCCCAAACAGAGGGCGGAAAACAGAGGGTTGCAACCAGAGTGCGGCAAACAGAGGGCGGCAAACAGAGTGCCCCAATCAGAGGTCAACAAACAGACGGCGCAAAACAGTGGTAGGCAAGCATAGGGCGGCAAACAGAGGGCGGCAAACAGGGGGCGGCAAACAGAGGGCAGTAAACAGTGGGCAGCAAACAGAGGGTGACGAGCAGAGGGCGGCAAACAGAGTGTTGCAAAGAGACGGCGGCAACAGAGGGCCCCAAACAGAGGACGCCAAACAGAGGGCAGTAAACAGAGGGCAGCAAAGAGTGGGCAGCAAACAGAGGGCGGCAAAGCGAGGTCCCAATCAGAGGGCATCAAACAGCGGAAGGCAAACAGAGTGCGGCAAACAGAGGGCGGCAATCAGAGGACCCCAAACAGAAGGCAGCAAACAGAGGACAGCAAACTGAGGGCGGCAAACAGAGGGAGGGAAACAGATGGTGGCAAACAGAGGGCAGCAAACAGAGGGATGCAAACAGAGGGCGGCAAAGAGAGGGCGGAAAACAGAGGGTTGCAAACAGAGGGTGGCAACAGAGTTCCCCAATCAGAGGTCAGCAAACAGTTGGCGCCAAACAGTGGTAGGCAAACATGGGGTGGCCAACAGAAGGCTGCAAACAGCGGGCGGCAAAAAGAGGGCGGCAAAAAGAGGACCCCAAGCAGAAGGCGGCAAACAGAGGGTGGCAAAAAGAGGGCGGCAAACAGAGGGAGAGAAACAGAGGGTGGCAAACAGAGGGGGGCAAACAGAAGGCAGCAAACAGAGGGCAGCAAATAGAGGGCCTCAAACAGAAGGCAGAAAATACAGGGCAACAAACTGAGGGCGACAAACTGAGCGACGCAAACAGAGGAATGCAAACATAGTGCGGTAAACAGAGGGCGGCAAACAGAGGGCGGCAAACATAGGGCGGCAAACAGAGGGCCCCAAACAGAGGGCGGCAAACATAGGGACCAAACAGTGGTGGAAAACAGAGGGCAGCAAACAGAGGGCCCCAAACTGAGAGTTCCAAAGAGAGGGCGTCAAACAGAGGGGGGCAAACAGAGGGCAGCAAACAGACGCCCCCAAACAGAAGGCGGGATACAGAGGGTGGCAAACAGAGGATGGTTAACAGAGGGACCCAAACAGAAGGGGGCAAACAGAGGGTGGCAAACAGATGGCGGCAAACAGAGGGCCCCAAAAAGAGGGCGGAAAACGGAGGATGGCAAACAGAGGGCGGCAAACAGAGGGCCCCAAACAGAGGGCGGCAAAAAGAGGGCGGCAAACAGATGGCAGCAAACAGGGGGCTCCAAACAGAGGGCGGCATGCAGAGGGCGGCAAACAGAGAGCAGCAAACCCAGGACGGCAAACAGAGGGAGGCAAACAGAGGGCAGCAAACACAGGGCCCCAAACAGTGGGCCCCAAAGAGAGGGCAGAAAACAAAGGGCGGCAAACAGAGGGCGGCAAACAGAGGGCGGCAAACAGAGGGCCTCAAACAGAAGGCAGTGATCAGAGGGCGGCAAAGTGAAGGCGGCAAACAGAGGGCTCCAAACAGAGGGCGGCAAACAGAGGGCCCCAAACAGAGGACGGCAAGCAGAGGGTGCCAAACAGAGGGCGCCAAACAGAGGGCGGTTAACAGAGGGACCCAAACACAAGGCGGCAAACAGAGGGTGGCAAAGAGAGGGCCCCAAACAGAGGGACCCAAACAGAGGGACACAAACAGATGGCAATAAACAGAGGGCGGCAAACTGTGCGCGGCAAACTGAGGGCGGCAAACAGAGGGCTGCAAACTGATGGCCCCAAACAGAGGGCGGCAAACAAAGGGCGGCAAACAGACGGCAGCAAACACAGGGTGCAAACAGAGGGCCCCAAACAGAAGGCTACAAACAGAGGGCAGAAAACAGACGGAGGCAAAAAGAGAACAGCAAACCAAATGCGGCAAACACATGGCGGCAAACAAACGGCCCCAAAGAGAGGTCCCCAGAAAGAGGGCCCTTAACAGAGGGCGGCAAACAGAAGGCGGCAAACCGAGGGTGATAAACAGAGGGCGGCAAACAGACGGCGGCAAAGAGAGGGAGGCAAACAGAGAGAGGCAAACAGAGGGCGGCAAACAGAGGGCCCCAAACAAAGGGCAGCAAACAGAGGGTGGCAATCATAGTGCCCCAAACAGAGGGCCTCAAGCAGAGAGCGGCCAACAGAGGGCGGCAAACAGAGCACGGCAAAGAGAGGGAGGCAAACAGAGAGAGGCAAGCAGAGGGCGGCAAACAGAGTGCCCCAAACAAAGGACAGCAAACAGAGGGCAGCAATCATAGTACCCCAAACAGAGGGCGGCAAGCAGAGGGCGGCAAGCAGAGGGCGGCAAACAGAGGGCGAGAAACAGAGGGCGGCAAACACAGTGTGGCAGACAGAGGGCACCAAAAAGAAGGCGGCAAACAGAGGGCCGCACACAGAGGGCGGCAAAGAGAGGGAGGCAAACAGAGAGAGGCAAACAGAGGGCGGCAAACAGAGTGCCCCAAACAAAGGGCAGCAAACAGAGGGCAGCAATCATAGTACCCCAAACAGAGGGCGGCAAACACAGTGCGGCAAACAGAGGGCACCAAAAAGAAGGCGGCAAACAGAGGGCCGCAAACAGAGGGCGGCAAAGAGAGGGAGGCAAACAGAGAGAGGCAAACAGACGGCGGCAAACAGAGGGCCCCAAACAAAGGGCAGCAAACAGAGGGCGGCAATCATAGTGCCCCGAACAGAGGGCGGCAAACAGAGGGCAGCAAACAGACGGCGGGAAAGAGAGGAAGGGAAACAGAGAGAGGCAAAAAGAGGGTGGCAAACAGACGGCCCCAAACAAAGGGCAGCAAACAAAGGGCAGCAAACAGACGGCAGCAAACAGAGGGAGGCAAAAAGAGGGAGGCAAACAGAGTGCGGCAAACAGAGGGCCCAAACAAAGGGCACCAAACAGAGGGCAGCAATCATAGTGCCCCAAACGAAGGGCAGCAAGCAGAAGGCGGCAAACAGAGGGCGAGAAACAGAGGGCGACAAACAGAAGGCAGCAAACAGAGGGCATCAAACAGAAGGCGGCAAACAGAGGGCTGCAAACAGTGTGCCCCAAACAGAGGGCGGCAAGCAGAGGGCGGCAAGCAGAGGGCGGCAAACAGAGGGAGGCAAACAGAGGGAGGCAAACACAGGGCGATAAACAGAGGGCCCCAAACTGAGGTCGGCAAACAGAGAGCGGCAAACAGAGGGCCGCAAACAGATGGCGGCAAAGAGAGGACAGCAAACAGAGGGCCCCAAAAAGAGGGCCCCAAACAGAGGGCAGAAAACAGAGTGCGGCAAACAGAGGGCCCCAAACAGACGGCAGAAAATAGTGGGCGGCAAACAGAGCCACGCAATCAGAGGTTGGCAAACAGAGGGCGGCAAACAGAGGGCCCCAAACAGACGGCGGAAACCATTGGGCGGCAAACAGAGCCAGGCAAACAGAGCTTGGCAAACAGAGAGCGGCAAACAGAGGGCGGCAAACAGAGGGCCCCAAAAAGAGGGCGGCAAACAGTGGGCAGCAAACAGAGGGCCCCAAACAGAAGGCGGAAAACAGAGGGCGGCAAACAGAGGGCAGCAAATAGAGGGTGGCAAACAGAGAGCGGCAAGCAGATGGCAGCAAATAGCGGGCAGCAAACAGAGGGAGGCAAACAGAGGAAGGGAACCAGAGGGGCCCAAACAGAGGGTGGCAAACAGAGGGCGGCAAACAGAGGGCGGCAAACAGAGGGCGGCAAACAGAGGGCGGCAAACAGAGGGCGGCAAACAGAGGGCGGCAAACAGCGGGCGGCAAACAGAGGGCGGCAAACAGAGGGCGGCAAACAGAGGGCGGCAAACAGAGGGCGGCAAACAGAGGGCGGCAAACAGAGGGCGGCAAACAGAGGGCGACAAACAGAGGGCGGCAAACAGAGGGCGCCAAACAGAGGGCCCCAAACAGAGGGCGGCAAACAGAGGTCGGCAAACTGAGGACCCCAAAAAGAGGGCGGAAAACAGAGGGCGGCAAACAGAGGGCGGCAAAAAGTGAGCAGTAAACTGAGGGCAGCAAACAAGGGGGGTTAACAGAGTGTGGCAAACAGAGGGCGTCAAACAATGGGAGGCAAACAGAGGGCCGAAACAGAGGGCTGCAAACAGAGGGCGGCAAAGAGAGGGCGGCAAAGAGAGGGCTGTAAACTGAGGGCCCCAAACAGAGGGCGGCAAAGAGATGATGGCAAACAGAGGTCCCCAAAAAGAGGGCGACACACAGAGGGTGGCAAACAGAGGGCAGCAAACAGAGGGCGGCAAACAGAGGGCGGCAAACAGAAATCCCCATAGAGAAGGTGGCAAACAGAGCGCGGCAAACAGAGGGCGGCAAACAGAGGGACCCAAACAGAGGGACCCAAACAGAAGGCGGCAAAAAGAGGGCGGAAAACATAGGGAGGCAAAAAGAGGATGGCAAACAGAGGGCGGCAAACAGAGGGCAAAAACAGAGGGCGCCAAACAGAGGGAGGCAAACAGAGGGTGGCAAACAGAGGGCCCCAAACTGAGGGCAGTATCAGTGGGCGGCAACAGAGGGCGGCGAACAGAGGTTGGCAAACAGAGGGCCCAAACAGAGGGCAGCAAACAGAGGACGGCAAACAGCGGGCCCCAAACAGAGGACAGCAAACAGAGGGTGGTAAACAGAGGGTGGCAAACAGAGGGGCCGAAACAGAGGGCGGCAAACAGAGGGCGGCAAACAGAGGGCACCAAAGAGATGGCTCTAAACAGAGGGCAGTATGCAGAGGGCGTCAAACAGGGCGGCAAACAGAGGGCGGCATACAGAGTGCGGCAAACAGAGGGCGGCAAACAGAGGGCGGCAAACAGAGGGCGGCAAACAGAGGGCGGCAAACAGAGGGCGGCAAACAGAGGGCGGCAAACAGAGGGCGGCGAACAGAGCCCCAAACAGAAGGCGGAAAACAGAGGGCAACAAACTGATGGATGCAAACAGAGGGCGGCTAACAGAGGGCGGCAAACAAAGGGCCCCAAACAGAGGGCAGCAAACATAGGGCGGCAAACAGAGGGTCCCAAACAGAGGGCGGAAAACAGAGGGCGGCAAACAGAGTGCAGCAAACAAAGGGCGGCAAACAGAGTACTCCAATCAGAGGTCAGAAACAGACTGCGCCAAACAGAGGTAAGCAAACATAGGGCGGCAAACAGAAGGCGGCAAACAGCGGGTGGCAAACAGAGTGCGGCAAACAGAAGGTGGCAAACGGAGGGCGGCAAACAGAGTGCCCTAAACAGAAGGAGGCAAACCGCGGGTGGCAAACAGAGTCCGGCAAAAAGAGAGCGGCAAAATGAGGGTGGCAAAAAGAGGGCCCAAACAGAAGGCGGCAAACAGAGGGCGGCAAACAGAGGGCGGCAAAAAGAGGGCAGCAAACAGAGGGCGGCAAACAAAGGCCCCAAAAAGAGGGTAACAAACAGAGGGCGGCAAACAGACCGCGGCAAACAGAGGGCTGCAAACAGAAGGCCGCAAACAGAGGGCGGCAAACAGAGGGCGGCAATGAGAGGGCGGCAAACAGAGGGCCCCAAACAGTGGGCCCCAAACAGAGGTCGACAAAGACAGGGCGGAAAACAGAGGACGGCAAAAAGAGGGTGGCAAACAGAGGACCCTAAACAGAAGGCGGCAAACAGAGAGCGGCAAACAGAGGGCGGCAATCAGAGAGCGGGAAACAGACGGACACAAACAAACAGCGGCAAACCCAGGGCGGCAAACAGAGGGCCCCAAACATAGGGTAGTAAACAGAGGGCGGAAAACAGAGGGCGGCAAACAGAGGGACACAAACAAACAGCGGCAAACAGAGGGCGGCAAACAGAGGGCGCCAAACAGAGGGTGGCAAACAGAGGGCGGCAAACAGAGGGCGGCAAACAGAGGGCGGCAAACAGAGGGCAGCAAACAGAGGGCGGCAAACAGAGGGCGGCAAACAGAGGGCGGCAAACAGAGGGCCCCAAACAGAGGGCGGCAAACAGAAGGTGGCAAACAGAGGGTGGCAAACAGAGGGATGCAAACAGAGGGCGGCAAACAGAGGCCCCCAAAGAGAGGGCCCCAAACAGAAGGTGGCAAACAGAGGGTGGCAAACAGAGGGATGCAAACAGAGTGCGGCAAACAGAAGGTCCCAAACAGAACGCCCCAAGCAGAGGGCATAAACAGAGGGCAGCAAACAGAGGGCGGAAAAGAGAGGGTGGCAAACAGATGGCGGAAAACAGAGGGCCCCAAACATAGGACGGCAAACAGAGGGCCCCAAACAGAGGGCCCCAAACAGAGGGTGGGAAACAGAGTGTGGCAAACAGAGGGTGGCAAACAGAGGGCGGCAAACACAGGGTGGCAAACAGAGGGTGGCAAACAGAGGGATGCAAACAGAGTGCGGCAAACAGATGGCCCCAAACAGAGGGCCCTAAGCAGAAGGCAGCAAAAAGCGGGCGGCAAACAGAGTGCAGAAAAAAGAGAGCGGCAAACGGAGGGTGGCAAACAGAGGGCGGCAAACAGATGGCCCCTAAACAAAGGGCGGCAAACAGAGGCCCCCAAACAGAGGGCCCCAAACAGAGGGCAGCAAACAGAGGACGGCAAACAGAGTGCCTCAAACACAGGGCGGCAAGCAGAGGGCGGCAAACAGATTGCGCAAACAGAGGGCGACAAACAGAGGGCAGCAAACAGACAGTTGCAAACAGTTGGCCCAAACAGAGGGCGGCAAACAGAGGGCGGCAATCAAAGGCCCCAAACAGAGGGCAGCAAACAGAGGGCGGCAAACAGAGCGCGGGAAACGGAGGACGGCAATCAGAGGGCGGTAAACAAGGGGGTCCCAAACAGAGGGCGGAAAAACAGGGCGTCAAACAGAGGGCCACAAACAGACGGCGGGAAGCAGAGGGCGGCAAACAGATGGCGGCAAACAGAGAGCGGCAAACAGAGGGCCCGAAACAGAGGGTGGCAAAGAAAGGGCAGAAAACAGAGACCAGCAAATGCAGGGCCCCAAACAGAGAGCAGTAAACAGAGGGACCCACACAGAAGGCGGCAAACAGAGGGCGGCAAAGAGACGACGGATAACAGAGGGCATCAAACAGAAGGCGGCAAACAGAGGCCGGCAAACAGAGGGCAGCAAACAGAGGGCAGCAAACAGAGGGCGGCAAACAGAGGGCGGCAAACAGAGGGCCCCAATCAGAGGGTGGCAAACAGACGGAAGCAAACATAGGGCGGCAAACAGAGGGCGGCAAACAGAAGGCGGCAAACAGAAGGCGGCAGACAGAGGCTGGCAAACAGAGGGATGCAAACAGAGGGCGGAAAACAGAGGCCCCCAAAGAGAGGGCCCCAAACAGAAGGTGGCAAACAGAGGGTGGCAAACAGAGGGATGC
This sequence comes from Sphyrna mokarran, assembly GCA_024679065.1. NCBI lineage: Eukaryota > Metazoa > Chordata > Chondrichthyes > Carcharhiniformes > Carcharhinidae > Sphyrna > Sphyrna mokarran. The sequence continues at coordinate 25,255 of JAGIQG010000262.1, forward strand.
AAACAGAGTGCGGCAAACAGAAGGTCCCAAACAGAGCGCCCCAAGCAGAGGGCATAAACAGAGGGCGGAAAAGAGAGGGTGGCAAACAGATGGCTGAAAACAGAGGGCCCCAAACATAGGACGGCAAACAGAGGGCCCCAAACAGAGGGTGGGAAACAGAGTGTGGCAAACAGAGGGTGGCAAACAGAGGGCCGCAAACAGAAGGCGGCAAACACAGGGTGGCAAACAGAAGGTGGCAAACAGAGGGTGGCAAACAGAGGGATGCAAACAGAGTGCGGCAAACAGATGGCCCCAAACAGAGGGCCCTAAGCAGAAGGTGGCAAACAGCGGGCAGCAAACAGAGTGCAGAAAAAAGAGAGCGGCAAACGGAGGGTGGCAAACAGAGGGCAGCAAACAGATGGCCCCTAAACAAAGGGCGGCAAACAGAGGCCCCCAAACAGAGGGCCCCAAACAGAGGGCAGCAAACAGAGGACGGCAAACAGAGTGCCTCAAACAGAGGGCGGCAAGCAGAGGGCGGCAAACAGATTGCGCAAACAGAGGGCGACAAACAGAGGGCAGCAAAAAGACAGTTGCAAACAGTTGGCCCAAACAGAGGGCGGCAAACAGAGGGCGGCAATCAAAGGCCCCAAACAGAGGGCAGCAAACAGAGGGCGGGAAACAGAGGGCGGCAATCAGAGGGCGGTAAACAAGGGGGTCCCAAACAGAGGGCGGAAAAACAGGGCGTCAAACAGAGGGCCACAAACAGACGGCGGGAAGCAGAGGGCGGCAAACAGATGGCGGCAAACAGAGAGCGGCAAACAGAGGGCCCCAAACAGAGGGTGGCAAAGAGAGGGCAGAAAACAGAGACCAGCAAATGCAGGGCCCCAAACAGAGAGCGGTAAACAGAGGGACCCACACAGAAGGCGGCAAACAGAGGGCGGCAAAGAGATGACGGATAACAGAGGGCATCAAACAGAAGGCGGCAAACAGAGGCCGGCAAACAGAGGGCAGCAAACAGAGGGCAGCAAACAGAGGGCGGCAAACAGAGGGCGGCAAACAGAGAGCGGCAAACAGAGGGTTACAAATAGAGGGGGGCAAACAAAGGACCCAAACAGAGGGCAGCAGAGGGCAGCAAACAGACCGTGGCAAACAGAGGGCGGCAAACAGAGGGCGTGAAACAGAGCGCCCAAAAAAGTGGGCGGCAAACAGAGGTCAGTAAACAGAGTGCGGCAAACACAGTGCGGCAAACAAGGCGCAGTAAAGAGAGGGCGGCAAACAGAGGGCAGCAAACAGATGGCTCCAAACAGAGGGCGGCAATCAGAGGGCCACAAACAGGGGGTCCCAAACAGAGGGCAGAAAACAGAGGGTGGCAAACAGAGGGTGCAAACAAAGGGCCCCAAACAGTGGGTGGCAAACAGAGGGCAGCAAACAGAGGTCGGCAAAATTAGGGCGGTAAAGAGGCAGCGGCAAACAGAGGGCCCCGATCAGAGGGCGGCATACAGAGGGCAGCAAACAGAGGGCTCCAAACAGAGGGTGGCAAACAGATGGAGGCAAACAGAGGGCGGCAAACAGAGGGCAGCAATCAGAGAGCGGAAAACAGAGGGCCCCAAAAAGAGGGCCCCAAATAGAGGGCAGTAAACAGAGCGCCCCAAACAGAGGGTGGCAGACAGTGGGCGGCAAACAGAGGGCGGCAAAAAGAGGGTGGCAAACAGAGGGCCCCAAACAGAGGGCAGCAAATAGAGGGCGGCAAAGAGATGGCTCCAAACAGAGGGTGGTAAACAGAGGGCGGCAAACAGAGGGCAGCAAACAGAGTGCCCCAAACAGAGGGCGGCAAGCAGAGGGCGGCAAACAGAGGGTGACAAACAGAGCATGGCAAACAGTGGGCGGCAAACAGAGGGAGGCAAACAGAGGGAGGCAAACAGAGGACGGCAAACAGAGGGCGGCAAACAGAGGGCGGCAAACAGAGGGTGGCAAACAGAGGTCTGCAAAGAGACGGCGGAAACACAGGGCCCCAAAGAGATGCCCGCAAAATGACGGAAGTAAACAGAGGGTGGCAAACAGAGGGCTGCAAACAGAGGGTGGCAAACAGATGGAGGCAAACAGAGGGCGGCAAACAGAGGGCGGCAAACAGAGGGCGGCAAAAAGAGGGCGGCAAACAGAGGGCAGAAAAGAGAGGGCCCCAAACAGAGGGCGGCAATCACATGACGCCAAACAGAGGGCGGTAAACAGAGGCAGGCAAACAGAGGGCGGCCAACTTGGTGCGGTAAACAGTGAGACCCAAACAGAGGGCCTCAAACAGAAGGCGGCAAACACAGTCCGGCAAAAAGTGGGCTGCAAAACTGAAGGCGACGAAGAGAGGGCAGCAAACAGAGGGCGGCAACCAGAGGGCCCCAAAAAGAGGGCGGCAAACAGAGGGCGTCAAACAGAGGGTGTCAAACAGAGGGCGGCAAACAGAGGGCGGCACACAAAGGGCAGCAAACGGAGGGCGGCAAACAGAAGGCGACAAACAGGGGGTCCCAAACAGAGGGCGGCAAACAGAGGGCGGGAAACAAGGGGGACCCAAACAGAGGGCAGAAAAAAGGGGTTGGCAAACAGAGGGCAGCAAACAGAGGGCAGCAAATAGAGGGTGGCAAGCAGAGGAGGCAAACAGAGTGCGGCAAACAGATGGCGGCCAACAGAGGGCGGCAAACAGAGGGCGGCAAACAGCGGGCGGCAAAAAGAGGGCCCAAAACAGAGAGCGGCAAACGGCTGGTGGCAAAAAGGGGGCCCCAACCAGTGGGCAGCAAACAGAGGTCGGCAAACAGAGGGCCCCAAACAGAGGGCGGCAAACAGAGGGCGGCAAACACAGGTCCCAAACAGAGTGCCCCAAACAGAGGGCAGCAAACAGAGGACGGCAAACAGAATGCGGCAAACAGAGGGCCCCAAACAGAGGGCAGCAAACAGAGGGTAGGAAGCAGTGGCCGGCAAAGAGAGTGCGCAAACAGAGGGCAGCAAATAGAGGGCGGCAAACGGAGGGCAGCAAACAGAGGGCTCAAACAGAGGGCCCCAAACAGAGGGTGGCAAAGAGAGGGCGGCAAACAGAGAGCGGCAAACAGAGAGCGGCAAACAGAGGGCAACAAATAGAGGGCAGCAAAGAGAGGGCTTCAAACAGAGGGCTCCAAACAGAGGGGGGCAAACTGAGGGAGGCATACAGCGAGCGGCAAGCAGAGGGTGGCAAATGGAGGGCGGCAAACAGAGGGCGGCAAACAGACGGCCCCAAAAACAGGGCCCTAAACAGAGGGCAGTAAACAGAGGGAGGCAAACAGAGGGCGACAAACAGAGGGCGGCAAACAGGGCCGCAAACATAGGGCCCCAAACAGTGGGTGGCAAATGGAGGGCAGCAAACAGAGTGCCCGAAACAGAGGGCGGCAAACAGAGGGCGGCAAACAGAGGGCGGCAAACAGAGGGCGGCAAACAGAGGGCGGCAAACAGAGGGCGGCAAACAGAGGGCGGCAAACAGAGGGCGGCAAACAGAGGGCGGCAAACAGAGGGCTGCAAACAGAGGGCGGCAAACAGAGGGCGGCAAACAGAGGGCGGCAAACAGAGGGCGGCAAACACAGGGCCCCAAACAGAGGGCGGCAAACAGAGGGCGGCAAAGAGAGGGCTGCAAACAGAGGGTGGCAAACAGAGGGCGGCAAACAGAGGGCGGCAAACAGAGGGCGGGAAGCAGAGGGCGGCAAACAGAGGGTGCAAACAGAGGGCGGCAAACAGAGGGCGGAAAACAGAGGGCGGCAAACAGGGGGCGATAAACAGAGGGTGGCAAACAGAGGGACGCAAAGAGAGGGCGGTAAACAGAGGTCGGAAAACAGAGGGAGCCAAACAGAAGGCAGCAAACAGAGGGCGGCATACAGAGGGCGGCAAACACAGGTTCCCAAACAGAGTGCCCCAAACAGAGGGCAGCAAACAGAGGGCGGCAAACAGGGCGGCAAACAGAGGGAGGCAAACAGAAGATGGCAAACAGAGGGCCCCAAACAGGGGGCTGCAAACAGAGGGCGGCAAACAGAGGGCTCCAAAGAGGGGGCGGCAAAGAGAGGGCGGCAAACAGGCTCGGAAAACAGAGGGCCCCAAACAGTGGGCAGCAAACAGAGGGCGGCAAACAGAGGGCGGCAAACAGAGGGCGGCAAACAGAGGGCGGCAACAGAGGGCGGCAAACAGAGGGCGGCAAACAGAGGGCGGCAAACAGAGGGCGGCAAACAGAAGGCGGCAAACAGAGGGCCCCAAACAGAGGGCAGCAAACAGAGGGTAGGAAGCAGTGGCCGGCAAAGAGAGTGCGCAAACAGAGGGCAGCAAATAGAGGGCGGCAAACGGAGGGCAGCAAACAGAGGGCTCAAACAGAGGGCCCCAAACAGAGGGTGGCAAAGAGAGGGCGGCAAACAGAGAGCGGCAAACAGAGAGCGGCAAACAGAGGGCAACAAATAGAGGGCAGCTAAGAGAGGGCTTCAAACAGAGGGCGGCAAACAGAGGAGGGCATACTGAGGGAGGGATACAGCGAGCGGCAAGCAGAGGGTGGCAAATGGAGGGCGGCAAACAGAGGACCGGCAAACAGACGGCCCCAAAAACAGGGCCCTAAACAGAGGGCAGTAAACAGAGGGAGGCAAACAGAGGGCGACAAACAGAGGGCAGCAAACAGGGCCGCAAACATAGGGCCCCAAACAGTGGGTGGCAAATGGAGGGCAGCAAACAGAGTGCCCCAAACAGAGGGCGGCAAGCAGAGGGCGGCAAACAGAGGGCGGCAAACAGAGGGCGGCAAACAGAGGGCGGCAAACAGAGGGCGGCAAACAGAGGGCGGCAAACAGAGGGCGGCAAACAGAGGGCGGCAAACAGAGGGCGGCAAACAGAGGGCGGCGAACAGAGGGCGGCAAACAGAGGGCCCCAATCAGAGGGTGGCAAACAGACGGAAGCAAACATAGGGCGGCAAACAGAGGGCGGCAAACAGAAGGCGGCAAACAGAAGGCGGCAAACAGAGGCCCCCAAAGAGAGGGCCCCAAACAGAAGGTGGCAAACAGAGTGTGGCAAACAGAGGGATGCAAACAGAGTGCGGCAAACAGAAGGTCCCAAACAGAGCGCCCCAAGCAGAGGGCATAAACAGAGGGCAGCAAACAGAGGGCGGAAAAGAGAGGGTGGCAAACAGAGGGCGGCAAACAGAGGGCGTGAAACAGAGCGCCCAAAAAAGTGGGCGGCAAACAGAGGTCAGTAAACAGAGTGCGGCAAACACAGTGCGGCAAACAAGGCGCAGTAAAGAGAGGGCGGCAAACAGAGGGCAGCAAACAGATGGCTCCAAACAGAGGGCGGCAATCAGAGGGCCACAAACAGGGGGTCCCAAACAGAGGGCAGAAAACAGAGGGTGGCAAACAGAGGGTGCAAACAAAGGGCCCCAAACAGTGGGTGGCAAACAGAGGGCAGCAAACAGAGGTCGGCAAAATTAGGGCGGTAAAGAGGCAGCGGCAAACAGAGGGCCCCGATCAGAGGGCGGCATACAGAGGGCTCCAAACAGAGGGTGGCAAACAGATGGAGGCAAACAGAGGGCGGCAAACAGAGGGCAGCAATCAGAGAGCGGAAAACAGAGGGCCCCAAAAAGAGGGCCCCAAATAGAGGGCAGTAAACAGAGCGCCCCAAACAGAGGGTGGCAGACAGTGGGCAGCAAACAGAGGGCGGCAAAAAGAGGGTGGCAAACAGAGGGCCCCAAACAGAGGGCAGCAAATAGAGGGTGGCAAAGAGATGGCTCCAAACAGAGGGTGGTAAACAGAGGGCGGCAAACAGAGGGCAGCAAACAGAGTGCCCCAAACAGAGGGCGGCAAGCAGAGGGCAGCAAACAGAGGGTGACAAACAGAGCATGGCAAACAGTGGGCGGCAAACAGAGGGAGGCAAACAGAGGGAGGCAAACAGAGGACGGCAAACAGAGGGCGGCAAACAGAGGGCGGCAAACAGAGGGTGGCAAACAGAGGTCTGCAAAGAGACGGCGGAAACACAGGGCCCCAAAGAAATGCCCGCAAAATGACAGATGTAAACAGAGGGTGGCAAACAGAGGGCTGCAAACAGAGGGTGGCAAACAGATGGAGGCAAACAGAGGGCGGCAATCAGAGGGCAGCAAACAGAGGGCGGCAAAAAGAGGGCGGCAAACAGAGGGCAGAAAAGAGAGGGCCCCAAACAGAGGGCGGCAATCACATGACGCCAAACAGAGGGTGGTAAACAGAGGCAGGCAAACAGAGGGCGGCCAACTTGGTGCGGTAAACAGTGAGACCCAAACAGAGGGCCTCAAACAGAAGGCGGCAAACACAGTCCGGCAAAAAGTGGGCTGCAAAACTGAAGGCGACGAAGAGAGGGCAGCAAACAGAGGGCGGCAACCAGAGGGCCCCAAAAAGAGGGCGGCAAACAGAGGGCGTCAAACAGAGGGTGTCAAACAGAGGGCGGCAAACAGAGGGCGGCACACAAAGGGCAGCAAACGGAGGGCGGCAAACAGAAGGCGACAAACAGGGGGTCCCAAACAGAGGGCGGCAAACAGAGGGCGGGAAACAAGGGGGACCCAAACAGAGGGCAGAAAAAAGGGATTGGCAAACAGAGGGCAGCAAACAGAGGGCAGCAAATAGAGGGTGGCAAGCAGAGGAGGCAAACAGATTGCGGCAAACAGATGGCGGCAAACAGCGGGCGGCAAAAAGAGAGCCCAAAACAGAGAGCGGCAAACGGCTGGTGGCAAAAAGGGGGCCCCAACCAGTGGGCAGCAAGCAGAGGTCGGCAAACAGAGGGTGACAAACAGGGGGCAGCAAACAGACGGCAGCAAACAGAGGGCCCCAAACAGAGGGCGGCAAACAGAGGGCGGCAAACACAGGGTCCCAAACAGAGTGCCCCAAACAGAGGGAAGCAAACAGAGGACGGCAAACAGAATGCGGCAAACAGAGGGCCCCAAACAGAGGGCAGCGAACAGAGGGTAGCAAGCAGTGGCCGGCAAAGAGAGTGCGCAAACAGAGGGCAGCAAATAGAGGGCGGCAAACGGGGGGCAGCAAACAGAGGGCTCAAACAGAGGGCCCCAAACAGAGGGTGGCAAAGAGAGGGCGGCAAACAGAGAGTGGCAAACAGAGAGCGGCAAACAGAGGGCAACAAATAGAGGGCAGCAAAGAGAGGGCTTCAAACAGAGGGCTCCAAACAGAGGGGGGCAAACTGAGGGAGGCATACAGCGAGCGGCAAGCAGAGGGTGGCAAATGGAGGGCGGCAAACAGAGGGCGGCAAACAGACGGCCCCAAAAACAGGGCCCTAAACAGAGGGCAGTAAACAGAGGGAGGCAAACAGAGGGCGACAAACAGAGGGCAGCAAACAGGGCCGCAAACATAGGGCCCTAAACAGTGGGTGGCAAATGGAGGGCAGCAAACGGAGTGCCCCAAACAGAGGGCGGCAAACAGAGGGCGGCAAACAGAGGGCGGCAAACAGAGGGCGGCAAACAGAGGGCGGCAAACAGAGGGAGGCAAACAGAGGGCGGCAAACAGAGGGCCCCAAACAGAGGGCGGCAAACAGAGGGCTCCAATCAGAGGGCGGCAAACAGTGGGCGGCAAACAGAGGGCAGCAAAAAGAGGGCGGCAAACACAGGGCCCCAAACAGAGGGCAGCAAACAGAGGGCGGCAAAGAGATGGCTCCAAACAGAGGGTGGTAAACAGAGGGCGGCAAACAGAGTGCCCCAAACAGAGGGCGGGAAGCAGAGAGCGGCAAACAGAGGGTGACAAACAGAGGGTGGCAAACAGTGGGTGGAAAACAGAGGGAGGCAAACAGGGGGCGATAAACAGAGGGTGGCAAACAGAGGGACCCAAAGAGAGGGCCCTAAACAGAGGTTGGAAAACAGAGGGAGCCAAATAGAAGGCAGCAAACAGAGGGCGGCATGCAGAGGGCGGCAAACACAGGTTCCCAAACAGAGTGCCCCAAACAGAGGGCAGCAAACAGAGGGCGGCAAACAGGGCGGCAAACAGAGGGAGGCAAACAGAAGATGGCAAACAGAGGGCCCCAAACAGGGGGCTGCAAACAGAGGGCGGCAAACAGAGGGCTCCAAAGAGGGGGCGGCAAAGAGAGGGCGGCAAACAGAGCTCGGAAAACAGAGGGCGCCAGACAGTGGGCGGCAAAGAGAGGGCGGCAAAGAGAGGGCGGCAAACAGAGGGCCCCAATCAGTGGGCGGCAACAGAGGGCGGCAAACAGAGGGTGGCCAACAGAGGGAGGCAAATAGAGGGTGGAAAACAGAAGGTGGCAAACAGAGGGCCCCAAACAGAGGGCAGCAAATAGAAAGTGGGAAACAGATGTCCCCAACGAGATTGCGGAAAACAGAGGGCGGAAAACAGAGGGTCCCAAACAGGAGGCGGCAAACAGAGGGCGGCAATCACAAGGCCCCAAACAGAGGGCCTCGAACAGATGGCAGGAAAAAGAGGGCGGCAAACAGAGGGTGGCAAACAGAGGGAGGCAAACTGAGGGTGGAACACATAGGGTGGCAAGCTGAGGGAGGCAAATCATGGACGACAAACAGAGGGCCCCAAACAGAGGGCAGCAAACAGAGGGTGGCAAACAGATGGCGGCAAAGAGAGGACGGCAAACAGAGTGCCCCAAAAAGAGGGCCCCAAACAGAGGGCAGAAAACAGAGTGCGGCAAACAGAGGGCCCCAAACAGACGGCAGAAAATAGTGGGCGGCAAACAGAGCCACGCAAACAGAGGTTGGCAAACAGAGGGCGGCAAACAGAGGGCCCCAAACAGACGGCGGAAACCACTGGGCGGCAAACTGAGCCAGGCAAACAGAGCTTGGCAAACAGAGAGCGGCAAACAGAGGGCGGCAAACAGAGGGCCCCAAAAAGAGGGCGGCAAACAGTGGGCAGCAAACAGAGGGCCCCAAACAGAAGGCGGAAAACAGAGGGCGGCAAACAGAGGGCAGCAAATAGAGGGCGGCAAACAGAGAGCGGCAAGCAGATGGCAGCAAATAGCGGGCAGCAAACAGAGGGAGGCAAACAGAGGAAGGGAACCAGAGGGGCCCAAACAGAGGGTGGCAAACAGAGGGCGGCAAACAGAGGGCGGCATACAATGGGTGGCAACAGAGTTTCCAAACAGAGTGGCAAACAGAGGGAGGCAAACAGCGGACGGCAAACAGAGAGCAGCAAACAGAGGCGGGAAACAGAGTGCGGCAAATTGTGGGCGGCAAACAGAGGGCGGCAAACAGAGGGCGGCAAACAGAGGGCGACAAACAGAGGGCGGCAAACAGAGGGCGCCAAACAGAGGGCCCCAAACAGAGGGCGGCAAACAGAGGTCGGCAAACTGAGGACCCCAAAAAGAGGGCGGAAAACAGAGGGCGGCAAACAGAGGGCGGCAAAAAGTGAGCAGTAAACTGAGGGCAGCAAACAAGGGGGGTAAACAGAGTGTGGCAAACAGAGGGCGTCAAACAATGGGAGGCAAACAGAGGGCCGAAACAGAGGGCTGCAAACAGAGGGCGGCAAAGAGAGGGCGGCAAAGAGAGGGCTGTAAACTGAGGGCCCCAAACAGAGGGCGGCAAAGAGATGATGGCAAACAGAGGTCCCCAAAAAGAGGGCGACACACAGAGGGTGGCAAACAGAGGGCAGCAAACAGAGGGCGGCAAACAGAGGGCGGCAAACAGAAATCCCCATAGAGAAGGCGGCAAACAGAGCGCGGCAAACAGAGGGCGGCAAACAGAGGGACCCAAACAGAGGGACCCAAACAGAAGGCGGCAAAAAGAGGGCGGAAAACATAGGGAGGCAAAAAGAGGATGGCAAACAGAGGGCGGCAAACAGAGGGCAAAAACAGAGGGCGCCAAACAGAGGGAGGCAAACAGAGGGTGGCAAACAGAGGGCCCCAAACTGAGGGCAGTATCAGTGGGCGGCAACAGAGGGCGGCGAACAGAGGTTGGCAAACAGAGGGCCCAAACAGAGGGCAGCAAACAGAGGACGGCAAACAGCGGGCCCCAAACAGAGGACAGCAAACAGAGGGTGGTAAACAGAGGGTGGCAAACAGAGGGGCCGAAACAGAGGGCGGCAAACAGAGGGCGGCAAACAGAGGGCACCAAAGAGATGGCTCTAAACAGAGGGCAGTATGCAGAGGGCGTCAAACAGGGCAGCAAACAGAGGGCGGCATACAGAGTGCGGCAAACAGAGGGAGGCAAATAGAGGGCGGCAATCAGAGGTCGGCAAACAGAGGGCGACAAACAGAGGGCGGTAAACAGAGTGTGGCAAACAGAGGGCGGCGAACAGAGGCCCCAAACAGAAGGCGGAAAACAGAGGGCAACAAACTGATGGATGCAAACAGAGGGCGGCAATGAGAGGGCGGCAAACAGAGGGCCCCAAACAGTGGGCCCCAAACAGAGGTCGACAAAGAGAGGGCGGAAAACAGAGGACGGCAAAGAGAGGGTGGCAAACAGAGGACCCTAAACAGAAGGCGGCAAACAGAGAGCGGCAAACAGAGGGCGGCAATCAGAGAGCGGGAAAGAGACGGACACAAACAAACAGCGGCAAACCCAGGGCGGCAAACAGAGGGCCCCAAACATAGGGTAGTAAACAGAGGGCGGAAAACAGAGGGCGGCAAACAGAGGGCGACAAACAGAGGGCTCCAAACAGAGGGCGGCAAAAAGAGGGCGGCAAACAGAGGGTGGCAAACAGAGGGCGGCAAACAGAGGGCCCCAATCAGAGGGTGGCAAACAGACGGAAGCAAACATAGGGCGGCAAACAGAGGGCGGCAAACAGAAGGCGGCAAACAGAAGGCGGCAAACAGAGGCTGGCAAACAGAGGGATGCAAACAGAGGGCGGCAAACAGAGGCCCCCAAAGAGAGGGCCCCAAACAGAAGGTGGCAAACAGAGGGTGGCAAACAGAGGGATGCAAACAGAGTGCGGCAAACAGAAGGTCCCAAACAGAGCGCCCCAAGCAGAGGGCATAAACAGAGGGCAGCAAACAGAGGGCGGAAAAGAGAGGGTGGCAAACAGATGGCGGAAAACAGAGGGCCCCAAACATAGGACGGCAAACAGAGGGCCCCAAACAGAGGGCCCCAAACAGAGGGTGGGAAACAGAGTGTGGCAAACAGAGGGTGGCAAACAGAGGGCGGCAAACAGAGGGTGGCAAACAGAGGGTGGCAAACAGAAGGTGGCAAACAGAGGGTGGCAAACAGAGGGATGCAAACAGAGTGCGGCAAACAGATGGCCCCAAACAGAGGGCCCTAAGCAGAAGGCAGCAAACAGCGGGCGGCAAACAGAGTGCAGAAAAAAGAGAGCGGCAAACGGAGGGTGGCAAACAGAGGGCGGCAAACAGATGGCCCCTAAACAAAGGGCGGCAAACAGAGGCCCCCAAACAGAGGGCCCCAAACAGAGGGCAGCAAACAGAGGACGGCAAACAGAGTGCCTCAAACACAGGGCGGCAAGCAGAGGGCGGCAAACAGATTGCGCAAACAGAGGGCGACAAACAGAGGGCAGCAAACAGACAGTTGCAAACAGTTGGCCCAAACAGAGGGCGGCAAACAGAGGGCGGCAATCAAAGGCCCCAAACAGAGGGCAGCAAACAGAGGGCGGCAAACAGAGGGCGGGAAACGGAGGGCGGCAATCAGAGGGCGGTAAACAAGGGGGTCCCAAACAGAGGGCGGAAAAACAGGGCGTCAAACAGAGGGCCACAAACAGACGGCGGGAAGCAGAGGGCGGCAAACAGATGGCGGCAAACAGAGAGCGGCAAACAGAGGGCCCCAAACAGAGGGTGGCAAAGAAAGGGCAGAAAACAGAGACCAGCAAATGCAGGGCCCCAAACAGAGAGCAGTAAACAGAGGGACCCACACAGAAGGCGGCAAACAGAGGGCGGCAAAGAGACGACGGATAACAGAGGGCATCAAACAGAAGGCGGCAAACAGAGGCCGGCAAACAGAGGGCAGCAAACAGAGGGCAGCAAACAGAGGGCGGCAAACAGAGGGCGGCAAACAGAGGGCGGCAAACAGAGAGCGGCAAACAGAGGGCCCCAATCAGAGGGTGGCAAACAGACGGAAGCAAACATAGGGCGGCAAACAGAGGGCGGCAAACAGAAGGCGGCAAACAGAAGGCGGCAGACAGAGGCTGGCAAACAGAGGGATGCAAACAGAGGGCGGAAAACAGAGGCCCCCAAAGAGAGGGCCCCAAACAGAAGGTGGCAAACAGAGGGTGGCAAACAGAAGGTCCCAAACAGAGCGCCCCAAGCAGAGGGCATAAACAGAGGGCAGCAAACAGAGGGCGGAAAAGAGAGGGTGGCAAACAGATGGCTGAAAACAGAGGGCCCCAAACATAGGACGGCAAACAGAGGGCCCCAAACAGAGGGTGGGAAACAGAGTGTGGCAAACAGAGGGTGGCAAACAGAGGGCCGCAAACAGAAGGCGGCAAACACAGGGTGGCAAACAGAAGGTGGCAAACAGAGGGTGGCAAACAGAGGGATGCAAACAGAGTGCGGCAAACAGATGGCCCCAAACAGAGGGCCCTAAGCAGAAGGTGGCAAACAGCGGGCAGCAAACAGAGTGCAGAAAAAAGAGAGCGGCAAACGGAGGGTGGCAAACAGAGGGCAGCAAACAGATGGCCCCTAAACAAAGGGCGGCAAACAGAGGCCCCCAAACAGAGGGCCCCAAACAGAGGGCAGCAAACAGAGGACGGCAAACAGAGTGCCTCAAACAGAGGGCGGCAAGCAGAGGGCGGCAAACAGATTGCGCAAACAGAGGGCGACAAACAGAGGGCAGCAAAAAGACAGTTGCAAACAGTTGGCCCAAACAGAGGGCGGCAAACAGAGGGCGGCAATCAAAGGCCCCAAACAGAGGGCAGCAAACAGAGGGCGGCAAACAGAGGGCGGGAAACAGAGGGCGGCAATCAGAGGGCGGTAAACAAGGGGGTCCCAAACAGAGGGCGGAAAAACAGGGCGTCAAACAGAGGGCCACAAACAGACGGCGGGAAGCAGAGGGCGGCAAACAGATGGCGGCAAACAGAGAGCGGCAAACAGAGGGCCCCAAACAGAGGGTGGCAAAGAGAGGGCAGAAAACAGAGACCAGCAAATGCAGGGCCCCAAACAGAGAGCGGTAAACAGAGGGACCCACACAGAAGGCGGCAAACAGAGGGCGGCAAAGAGACGACGGATAACAGAGGGCATCAAACAGAAGGCGGCAAACAGAGGCCGGCAAACAGAGGGCAGCAAACAGAGGGCAGCAAACAGAGGGCGGCAAACAGAGGGCGGCAAACAGAGGGCGGCAAACAGAGAGCGGCAAACAGAGGGTTACAAATAGAGGGGGGCAAACAAAGGACCCAAACAGAGGGCAGCAGAGGGCAGCAAACAGACCGTGGCAAACAGAGGGCGGCAAACAGAGGGCGTGAAACAGAGCGCCCAAAAAAGTGGGCGGCAAACAGAGGTCAGTAAACAGAGTGCGGCAAACACAGTGCGGCAAACAAGGCGCAGTAAAGAGAGGGCGGCAAACAGAGGGCAGCAAACAGATGGCTCCAAACAGAGGGCGGCAATCAGAGGGCCACAAACAGGGGGTCCCAAACAGAGGGCAGAAAACAGAGGGTGGCAAACAGAGGGTGCAAACAAAGGGCCCCAAACAGTGGGTGGCAAACAGAGGGCAGCAAACAGAGGTCGGCAAAATTAGGGCGGTAAAGAGGCAGCGGCAAACAGAGGGCCCCGATCAGAGGGCGGCATACAGAGGGCAGCAAACAGAGGGCTCCAAACAGAGGGTGGCAAACAGATGGAGGCAAACAGAGGGCGGCAAACAGAGGGCAGCAATCAGAGAGCGGAAAACAGAGGGCCCCAAAAAGAGGGCCCCAAATAGAGGGCAGTAAACAGAGCGCCCCAAACAGAGGGTGGCAGACAGTGGGCAGCAAACAGAGGGCGGCAAAAAGAGGGTGGCAAACAGAGGGCCCCAAACAGAGGGCAGCAAATAGAGGGCGGCAAAGAGATGGCTCCAAACAGAGGGTGGTAAACAGAGGGCGGCAAACAGAGGGCAGCAAACAGAGGGTGACAAACAGAGCATGGCAAACAGTGGGCGGCAAACAGAGGGAGGCAAACAGAGGGAGGCAAACAGAGGACGGCAAACAGAGGGCGGCAAACAGAGGGAGGCAAACAGAGGGAGGCAAACAGAGGACGGCAAACAGAGGGCGGCAAACAGAGGGCGGCAAACAGAGGGTGGCAAACAGAGGTCTGCAAAGAGATGGCGGAAACACAGGGCCCCAAAGAGATGCCCGCAAAATGACGGAAGTAAACAGAGGGTGGCAAACAGAGGGCTGCAAACAGAGGGTGGCAAACAGATGGAGGCAAACAGAGGGCGGCAAAAAGAGGGCGGCAAACAGAGGGCAGAAAAGAGAGGGCCCAAAACAGAGAGCGGCAAACGGCTGGTGGCAAAAAGGGGGCCCCAACCAGTGGGCAGCAAACAGAGGTCGGCAAACAGAGGGCCCCAAACAGAGGGCGGCAAACAGAGGGCGGCAAACACAGGTCCCAAACAGAGTGCCCCAAACAGAGGGCAGCAAACAGAGGACGGCAAACAGAATGCGGCAAACAGAGGGCCCCAAACAGAGGGCAGCAAACAGAGGGTAGGAAGCAGTGGCCGGCAAAGAGAGTGCGCAAACAGAGGGCAGCAAATAGAGGGCGGCAAACGGAGGGCAGCAAACAGAGGGCTCAAACAGAGGGCCCCAAACAGAGGGTGGCAAAGAGAGGGCGGCAAACAGAGAGCGGCAAACAGAGAGCGGCAAACAGAGGCAACAAATAGAGGGCAGCTTAGAGAGGGCTTCAAACAGAGGGCTCCAAACAGAGGGGGGCAAACTGAGGGAGGCATACAGCGAGCGGCAAGCAGAGGGTGGCAAATGGAGGGCGGCAAACAGAGGGCGGCAAACAGAGGCCCCAAAAACAGGGCCCTAAACAGAGGGCAGTAAACAGAGGGAGGCAAACAGAGGGCGACAAACAGAGGGCGGCAAACAGGGCGGCAAACATAGGGCCCAAACAGTGGGTGGCAAATGGAGGGCAGCAAACAGAGGCGCAAACAGAGTGCGGCAAACAGAGGGCCCAAACAGAGGGCAGCAAACAGAGGGTAGGAAGCAGTGGCCGGCAAAGAGAGTGCGCAAACAGAGGGCAGCAAATAGAGGGCGGCAAACGGAGGGCAGCAAACAGAGGGCTCAAACAGAGGGCCCCAAACAGAGGGTGGCAAAGAGAGGGCGGCAAACAGAGAGCGGCAAACAGAGAGCGGCAAACAGAGGGCAACAAATAGAGGGCAGCTAAGAGAGGGCTTCAAACAGAGGGCTCCAAACAGAGGGGGGCAAACTGAGGGAGGCATACAGCGAGCGGCAAGCAGAGGGTGGCAAATGGAGGGCGGCAAACAGAGGACCGGCAAACAGACGGCCCCAAAAACAGGGCCCTAAACAGAGGGCAGTAAACAGAGGGAGGCAAACAGAGGGCGACAAACAGAGGGCAGCAAACAGGGCCGCAAACATAGGGCCCCAAACAGTGGGTGGCAAATGGAGGGCAGCAAACAGAGTGCCCCAAACAGAGGGCGGCAAGCAGAGGGCGGCAAACAGAGGGCGGCAAACAGAGGGCGGCAAACAGAGGGAGGCAAACAGAGGGCGGCAAACAGAGGGCCCCAAACAGAGGGCGGCAAACAGAGGGCTCCAATCAGAGGGCGGCAAACAGTGGGCGGCAAACAGAGGGCGGCAAAAAGAGGGCGGCCAGCACAGGGCCCCAAACAGAGGGCAGCAAACAGAGGGCGGCAAAGAGATGGCTCCAAACAGAGGGTGGTAAACAGAGGGCGGCAAACAGAGTGCCCCAAACAGAGGGCGGGAAGCAGAGAGCGGCAAACAGAGGGTGACAAACAGAGGGTGGCAAACAGTGGGTGGAAAACAGAGGGAGGCAAACAGGGGGCGATAAACAGAGGGTGGCAAACAGAGGGACCCAAAGAGAGGGCCCTAAACAGAGGTTGGAAAACAGAGGGAGCCAAATAGAAGGCAGCAAACAGAGGGCGGCATGCAGAGGGCGGCAAACACAGGTTCCCAAACAGAGTGCCCCAAACAGAGGGCAGCAAACAGAGGGCGGCAAACAGGGCGGCAAACAGAGGGAGGCAAACAGAAGATGGCAAACAGAGGGCCCCAAACAGGGGGCTGCAAACAGAGGGCGGCAAACAGAGGGCTCCAAAGAGGGGGCGGCAAAGAGAGGGCGGCAAACAGAGCTCGGAAAACAGAGGGCGCCAGACAGTGGGCGGCAAAGAGAGGGCGGCAAAGAGAGGGCGGCAAACAGAGGGCCCCAATCAGTGGGCGGCAACAGAGGGCGGCAAACAGAGGGCGGCCAACAGAGGGAGGCAAATAGAGGGTGGAAAACAGAAGGTGGCAAACAGAGGGCCCCAAACAGAGGGCAGCAAATAGAAAGTGGGAAACAGATGTCCCCAACGAGATTGCGGAAAACAGAGGGCGGAAAACAGAGAGCCCCAAACAGGAGGCGGCAAACAGAGGGCGGCAAACACAAGGCTCCAAACAGTGGGCCTCGAACAGATGGCAGGAAAAAGAGGGCGGCAAACAGAGGGTGGCAAACAGAGGGAGGCAAACTGAGGGCGGAACACATAGGGTGGCAAGCTGAGGGAGTCAAACCATGGACGACAAACAGAGGGCCCCAAACAGAGGGCAGCAAACAGAGGGTGGCGAACAGAGGGCGGCAAACAGAGGGCCCCAAACAGAATGCAGCAAACAGAGAGAGGGAAACAGAGGGAGCAAAAAGAGGACGGCAAACAGAGGGCGCCAAACAGAGGGCCCAAACAGAGGGTGGCAAACAGACGGAAGCAAACATAGGGCGGCAAACAGGGCGGCAAACAGAAGGAGTCAAACAGAAGGCGACAAACAGAAGGTGGCAAACAGAGGGCGGCATACAGAGGGCACCAAACAGATGGCTCTAAACAGAGGGCAGTAAACAGAGGGCGTCAAACAGGGCGGCAAACAGAGGGCGGCATACAGAGTGCGGCAAACAGAGGGAGGCAAATAGAGGGCGGCAATCAGAGGTCGGCAAACAGAGGGCGACAAACAGAGGCCCCAAACAGAAGGCGGAAAACAGAGGGCAACAAACTGAGGGATGCAAACAGAGGGCGGCAAACAAAGGGCCCCAAACAGAGGCCACAAACAGAGAACGGCAAACAGAGGGTCCCAAACAGAGGGCAGAAAACAGAAGGCGGTAAACAGAGTGCAGCAAACACAGGGCGGCAAACAGAGTACTCCAATCAGAGGTCAGAAACAGACTGCGCCAAACAGACGGAGGCAAACATAGGGCGGCCAACAGACGGCAGCAAACAGAGGGCGGCAAACAGAGGTCGCCAAACAGAGGGCCCCAAACAGAGGGCTCCAAAGAGAGGGCGGCAAACAGAGTACAGCAAACAAAGGTCCCCAAACAGAGGGCGGCAAACAGAAGGCGGCAAACAGAGAGCCCCAATCAGAGGTCAGCAAACAGACAGGGCCAAACAGAGGTAGGCAAACATAGGGCGGCAAACAGAAGGCGGCAAACAGCGGGTGGCAAACAGAAAGCGGCAAACAGAGGGTGGCAAACAGCGGGTGGCAAACAGAGTGAGGCAAACAGAGGGAGGCAAACAGAGGGTGGCAAACAGAAGGCCGCAAACAGAGGGCGGAAAGCAGAGGACGGCAAAGAGAGGGTGGCAATCAGAGAGCGGGAAACAGACGGACACAAACAAACAGTGGCAAACCCAGGGCGGCAAACAGAGGGCCCCAAACATAGGGTAGTAAACAGAGGGCGGAAAACAGAGGGCGGCAAACAGAGGGCGGCAAACAGAGGGCGGCAAACAGAGGGCGGCAAAAAGAGGGCGGCAAACAGAGGGTGGCAAACAGAGGGCGGCAAACAGAGGGCGGCAAACAGAAGGCGGCAAACAGAGGGCGGCAAACAGAGGGCGGCAAACAGAGGGTGGCAAACAGAGGGCGGCAAACAGAGGGCGGCAAACAGAGGGCGGCAAACAGAGGGCGGCAAACAGAGGCCCCCAAAGAGAGGGCCCCAAACAGAAGGTGGCAAACAGAGGGTGGCAAACAGAGGGATGCAAACAGAGGGCGGCAAACAGAAGGTCCCAAACAGAGCGCCCCAAGCAGAGGGCATAAACAGAGGGCAGCAAACAGAGGGCGGAAAAGAGAGGGTGGCAAACAGAGGGCGGCAAACAGAGGGCGTGAAACAGAGCGCCCAAAAAAGTGGGCGGCAAACAGAGGTCAGTAAACAGAGTGCGGCAAACACAGTGCGGCAAACAAGGCGCAGTAAAGAGAGGGCGGCAAACAGAGGGCAGCAAACAGATGGCTCCAAACAGAGGGCGGCAATCAGAGGGCCACAAACAGGGGGTCCCAAACAGAGGGCAGAAAACAGAGGGTGGCAAACAGAGGGTGGCAAACAAAGGGCCCCAAACAGTGGGTGGCAAACAGAGGGCAGCAAACAGAGGTCGGCAAAATTAGGGCGGTAAAGAGGCAGCGGCAAACAGAGGGCCCCGATCAGAGGGCGGCA
Organism: Sphyrna mokarran; assembly: GCA_024679065.1. Classification (NCBI taxonomy): domain Eukaryota; kingdom Metazoa; phylum Chordata; class Chondrichthyes; order Carcharhiniformes; family Carcharhinidae; genus Sphyrna; species Sphyrna mokarran. The sequence goes on from JAGIQG010000262.1 coordinate 43,735, forward strand.
TACAGAGGGCAGCAAACAGAGGGCTCCAAACAGAGGGTGGCAAACAGATGGAGGCAAACAGAGGGCGGCAAACAGAGGGCGGCAATCAGAGAGCGGAAAACAGAGGGCCCCAAAAAGAGGGCCCCAAATAGAGGGCAGTAAACAGAGCGCCCCAAACAGAGGGTGGCAGACAGTGGGCGGCAAACAGAGGGCGGCAAAAAGAGGGTGGCAAACAGAGGGCCCCAAACAGAGGGCAGCAAATAGAGGGTGGCAAAGAGATGGCTCCAAACAGAGGGTGGTAAACAGAGGGCGGCAAACAGAGGGCAGCAAACAGAGTGCCCCAAACAGAGGGCGGCAAGCAGAGGGCAGCAAACAGAGGGTGACAAACAGAGCATGGCAAACAGTGGGCGGCAAACAGAGGGAGGCAAACAGAGGGAGGCAAACAGAGGACGGCAAACAGAGGGCGGCAAACAGAGGGCGGCAAACAGAGGGTGGCAAACAGAGGTCTGCAAAGAGACGGCGGAAACACAGGGCCCCAAAGAAATGCCCGCAAAATGACAGATGTAAACAGAGGGTGGCAAACAGAGGGCTGCAAACAGAGGGTGGCAAACAGATGGAGGCAAACAGAGGGCAGCAATCAGAGGGCAGCAAACAGAGGGCGGCAAAAAGAGGGCGGCAAACAGAGGGCAGAAAAGAGAGGGCCCCAAACAGAGGGCGGCAATCACATGACGCCAAACAGAGGGTGGTAAACAGAGGCAGGCAAACAGAGGGCGGCCAACTTGGTGCGGTAAACAGTGAGACCCAAACAGAGGGCCTCAAACAGAAGGCGGCAAACACAGTCCGGCAAAAAGTGGGCTGCAAAACTGAAGGCGACGAAGAGAGGGCAGCAAACAGAGGGCGGCAACCAGAGGGCCCCAAAAAGAGGGCAGCAAACAGAGGGCATCAAACAGAGGGTGTCAAACAGAGGGCGGCAAACAGAGGGCGGCACACAAAGGGCAGCAAACGGAGGGCAGCAAACAGAAGGCGACAAACAGGGGGTCCCAAACAGAGGGCGGCAAACAGAGGGCGGTAAACAAGGGGGACCCAAACAGAGGGCAGAAAAAAGGGGTTGGCAAACAGAGGGCAGCAAACAGAGGGCAGCAAATAGAGGGTGGCAAGCAGAGGAGGCAAACAGATTGCGGCAAACAGATGGCGGCAAACAGCGGGCGGCAAAAAGAGAGCCAAAACAGAGAGCGGCAAACGGCTGGTGGCAAAAAGGGGGCCCCAACCAGTGGGCAGCAAGCAGAGGGCGGCAAACAGAGGGTGACAAACAGGGGGCAGCAAACAGACGGCAGCAAACAGAGGGCCCCAAACAGAGGGCGGCAAACAGAGGGCGGCAAACACAGGGTCCCAAACAGAGTGCCCCAAACAGAGGGAAGCAAACAGAGGACGGCAAACAGAATGCGGCAAACAGAGGGCCCCAAACAGAGGGCAGCGAACAGAGGGTAGCAAGCAGTGGCCGGCAAAGAGAGTGCGCAAACAGAGGGCAGCAAATAGAGGGCGGCAAACGGAGGGCAGCAAACAGAGGGCTCAAACAGGGGGCCCCAAACAGAGGGTGGCAAAGAGAGGGCGGCAAACAGAGAGCGGCAAACAGAGAGCGGCAAACAGAGGGCAACAAATAGAGGGCAGCAAAGAGAGGGCTTCAAACAGAGGGCTCCAAACAGAGGGGGGCAAACTGAGGGAGGCATACAGCGAGCGGCAAGCAGAGGGTGGCAAATGGAGGGCGGCAAACAGAGGGCGGCAAACAAACGGCCCCAAAAACAGGGCCCTAAACAGAGGGCAGTAAACAGAGGGAGGCAAACAGAGGGCGACAAACAGAGGGCAGCAAACAGGGCCGCAAACATAGGGCCCCAAACAGTGGGTGGCAAATGGAGGGCAGCAAACAGAGTGCCCGAAACAGAGGGCGGCAAGCAGAGCGCGGCAAACAGAGGGCGGCAAACAGAGGGCGGCAAACAGAGGGCGGCAAACAGAGGGCGGCAAACAGAGGGCGGCAAACAGAGGGCGGCAAACAGAGGGCGGCAAACAGAGGGCTGGAAACAGAGGGCGGAAAACAGAGGGCGGCAAACAGAGGGCGGC